>VDFB02365574.1:0-44416 GCA_007258455.2 Sequoia sempervirens
GCAAGTTCATGAACCATAATAATAGAATCCAGGATCAGTCGGACCCTAACAAAGCCACTTTGATGCTTTGAAATTAGATCAGGGAGAATTCTCTAGAGCCTAGTGGTCAATACCTTTCAGAAAATCTTATAGATAGAATTGCAAAGGCTGATCAAGCGGTAATCTCCAAAGCCATTAGCATTAGTAGTCTTGGGAATCAGGACGATGAAAGTCACATTCAATTCTCTAAGTAATCTTATGGATCCAAAAAATTCCTTGGTGGCATTGATCACATCCTCCACCAAAATTTCCCAACATGATTGAAAAAATAAAAAAGGAAAACCACCAAGCCTAGGGGGCCTTATTCCCCTCAAGAGAGAAAATCACCTCCTTAATCTCCAAAGAAGAAGGAATAGCAATCAGATCCCTATTAAGATACTTTGAGACCAGCTGAGGAATGACATCCAAAGAATCCTCCACACTCTATTGGTCCCAATCAAGGTCATCTATGAGCATATGCTAAAAAAAAATTACAGTAGCTCTCCTAATAGCATCCTCATCAACCAACAACAAACCATTAGCCATGATGGAGGAGATCTTGTTTGACAATTTATGCCTAAGGGCATTAAGATGAAAGAACTTAGAATTTTGGTCCCTATATTTGAGCCATATGGCATGAGATCTCTGCCTCCAGAAATATTCCTCCTTTACAACAATATCATGAAGTTGAGCCAAAAGAGAGTCCTCCTACAACTGAAGCTACTCCAACAAACCCTTAGATTGAATTTCCTCTTGAACAAGACCCAGCCGCTAAATAAGAGACTTCTCAGAATCAAAAATATGACCAAAAGACTCTCTATTCCACTTCTTGAGATTTATCTTCAGAAAATCCAATTTCTTAGCCACTCTGAACATCGCACTCCCATCAATGTGCACTTGCCACTAGCTCTTTATACAATCCATAAACCTAGAATCCCTTAACCACATAGCTTCAAAATGGAAAGGAAAATTTTTTTACCCCCAATATTTTTAGCCACAAACGAGATGGGGAAATGATCTGAACCACACCTCATAATTGAAGAGAGGGAGCAGGAAAAATCCACAAACCACGATGCTGAAACAAGAGCCCGATCTAGTCTAACTTGGATATTCTTAACACCAACTCTCTTATTGGACCAGGTGAACTTAGAACCCATCAACTTTACATCGATTAGAGCATTATCATCTATGAACATTCTCAACTCCATGTGGTTATTAGGATTGGCCTATGTACCACCCAATTTCTCATTATCAAACATGATAGTATTGAAATCTCCCATAATCAGCCAAGGGAGATCTAGAGCCCGAAGAAAACCAAGATCGTCCCATAGCCTCTTCCTATCCCTCTTCAAGTTGGGAGCATAAACATTAGAAATAACCTAGGAGGAATTGTCTCGAAGAAGAAAAAACCTAGTATCCACATGATTGAAGTTGTCTGTAACTGAAAAACCTCTAACTAGCCTAGAGTTCCAAAAGGTAGCTAGGCCACTTGAGGCCCCCTCAAAGATCACCCCATGAAAACCACAATCTTTGAAAAATAAATTCTTTAAATCGTCCAACTTATCGATTTGCATTTTAGTTTCTTGAATCAACAAAATATCTAGCTTATGGTCTTGGATCAAGTTCTTCAGGAGGTCCTATTTATGCACATTATTTAACCCCCTGATGTTCCAGTAAATGATCTTGATTTGCATGAAGAGGGGGTGCTCTTAGACCACAAATCAAAGAGGGTCTTCTGAACACCCTCCACAATATCATGCTTACAATCCCTCTCCATACTTTTCTGCAAAGAGAGCCTCCCATGACCCCTCTATTCAGAACCATAGACCACTTTTTTCCTTCTCACATGGTAATCCCTTTGTGGGGTTGAGGGGGAGGGGAAGAATAAGTCTTCTTCTTTCTTCCCCGCACTGAAATATAACCCTCCTCTTCCTTGCTCACTGTATCAGCAACCACTAATGTTCCCTCGTCGCCCACAAAACCAAATGCACAATCTAGGGGAGACGAAGGAGCAACATTCGACTCCAGAATAATGTGTTTAGTGGAGCACAAAGTATCTTAGACATCATCTACATTAATATCCTTAGAATGATCAAAAAATTCATCCTCAAACTTCTTGGTCTCCTCTCCCCCAAAAGGATGAGGAACGGTACTATCCTCATTATTGGCTACAACCTCTAGAGCATTACCAGCACCGAAATCACCCTACTCAGGAGGAGTAGAAGACCCCTTAGCCTCCTTGACCTTCCAAACCTTAGATTGAGAGACAACCTTCGGAGGAACCATCTTGAAAGGAAATTCCTTAGCCTAATGGCCCAATTTTTTGCATTTGGAGCATGCAAATAGAAAAGACTCAAAGATAATCTATTGTTTCCAACATCCGACCTTTGAGCTTAGCTAAAAAAAGTTAGATAGCACAACATCTTGGTCAATCATGACACAAAGCCTAGCAACAACCAAATTCCTTCTAGAAAGAGTGGCCTCATCAATAGAAACTAGACATCTAAAAGAGTTGGCAACCACCTTAAACGCCTCTTCATCCCAATACTCCAACAACAGATTAGGCAGCTTCATCCAAATAGGAGACAAATGAAAAAGGCACTTTGATAGGTCCATACTAGGTTCCCAAGGGCAATGCACCAAGGTTAGACGACCAAAGATCCACAGCCCTTTGGAAAAAACCAACCTCAAATCTCTATCATAGGAAAAGGAAAAGGAAAAAATCCTTTAGCCATAGTCACAACCTCTACTTTCCCCTTCAGAGCCCATTTCTTACGAACCCAAGAACGAACCTCCTCAATATTAAGTCTAGGACCCAAGAACTTTCCAACTAGAGAAAAGTTCATTCTAGCTATTTTTTATCCACAATAGAGTCTAGAATGGATAGAGAAAAACTGCCTTCCACATTTGAAGAAGAAACTAATTCAAAAGAAACTCCTTTACCTTTAAGCTTTGAAGAAGAAAGGTCAACCCATCTTTTCCAAAGAAAAGAAGATGGCTCCACCAATTGGGACATTTCCACTAGAACATGCTCAACCAGAGAATATTTTGGGTTAGTCGTTGATGATTCACCAGTAGGAGCCCACACGGTAGCACCAGCTACCACCACATGACCTGTAGGGACCTTTGAAGCTCGAACTAATGCCTCCATAAATGGAAAACCAACACATGCTTCCTTGGAAGCCTCAACTACACACTTCCCCTCAAATATGGCAGCTTTCACCGCATCCAAGCCGCATGAATCGTCCTTCCAAGCAACATCAATAGAAAACACCAAATTTGTAGGTTGACCAAACTAGAAGTCGCCATGATCTCCAAGAAGTGAGTTTAAATTGAAATAACTAAATACCACCTCACTAATGTTCTTTTCCACAATGGTCTTACTCCTTAGCAAAAATCTCCTCACCGTCCATTCTCCCTAGAAATACTAGTAATATATTCTAAACCCTATTTTGTCATTAGTTCAATTGTGAATATTTATTTGAATTTTTCCATAACTGGGTATTTGCATGAATGTTCACGATTTAAAAATATTTCATTTCTTTTGAAGATTACACTGTTCTTAGAGCATTATGAGTTAATCTTTGATTAAGTAGGAATTGGTTTTGTGAGGGACCATTATATCTGCAACACTAAATTGTTGTTGTCATTTTCCTTAGGTTTGATCAACTTAGCCTCTTATCACCCTATCTTTTGTATTTTATTTGGAGATTGAGCTGGTTTAGTAAGAAAAGCATCACCCAATTATCATATTAGTTGTTGAACATTGTTTTCAAATCTTGGATCTAAAAATATAGCTATGGTTTCATATTAGTTTTAGATTTTCAAACCCTTGTAGCTCAAGTTACAACTAAGTAATTTTAAGGCCCCTTGTTAAATAGAAAATCAATAAACCACTGAGTTGTTCTCTACAAATTTAAGACCTGACTATCAAAGCCTTGGGATAATCTTTCTGAAGTCTCAAAGGTTATATTTCCCTTCAAGAAAGATAGAATATTGTGTACTTTTTTGTATTGTGATGTGCAAAAACACTCATAAAAAAGAACCACTAATGGAAATTAATGGTTTCCACAAAAATATTTATACTGATCTTTGTATTGTATCAAGAAGGATGATGAAGTAGATAAATAAATTGTAACTAATGCCAATATGATCAAAGAAAGATGGTATAATTAGTTGAAATTTTTCTTACATCAACATAATCCATGAGTTATGGCAGTCTAATTTTGATAGTTAGTAACAATATTTGTAACCTTTCAAGTTTGATGTCTAATTAATAGCCCATTATATTATCTAGCATATTTTAAATTTAAACTATTTTTACTACCTTTGGGAGGCCATTTTATTTACCTTTAACCACATTAATGCATGAATAGGAAAAGTATGAAGGCTAAGTGTTTTTGAATCTTTTGAAGCTATTGTCATCATTTAATATACTAATTTTGGTAGCTAGCAACTTAGCACTTGGACATTT
The DNA here is from genome assembly GCA_007258455.2 of Sequoia sempervirens. Classification (NCBI taxonomy): domain Eukaryota; kingdom Viridiplantae; phylum Streptophyta; class Pinopsida; order Cupressales; family Cupressaceae; genus Sequoia; species Sequoia sempervirens. Next base: position 4,493 of record VDFB02365574.1, read on the forward strand.
TTTGGTGTCCATATACCCACAAAAGGATCCAAAACATTACAATGATCAGATTTATTCTTGATAGGGAAAATGAAGAGGAAGAGGGCACATAAAAAAGAAGTCAATGGTGAGAGAAAAAAGAAAAGAATAAGGAGTGGATGAAAGAGAAAAATTTTATAGTCTAAAGATATTAGAGTTTTGAATGAAAAATAATGTGTAGAAAACATTTAATTCATATTAAATAAAATGTATCCAACAGTTTATGAAAATATTAAAAAATAATTAATACTTAGGATGTTGGAAAACCTAATTGTTGGCATCAAGTAATTTACAAGTTGGTTGATGTTTGAGTTACACCAATATTATGGTGGAGGGTTCTCTCTAAGGTACTCATATGCTTTCCATGTTTATGTTACCAAGTGTTGTGATGATTTAGGATTTCAACTATTTGATAGTCAAGATTACATAGATCATAGACAAATAGGTCAAATTGGAAACAAAACTATGTAGGTAACCATGATGTATGAATAAGAAGACTATGGACACATTCATAGGATTCTAATGTGTACTATCCATTATGCATTCATGAAAAGTGTATGATATAATTCCATATATTTCATTCAATCCTTATGCACACCACATAGACATATATCATTCAATCCTTATACACACCATGCACATATGAGAGATATAGTTATAGAGAGGGAGGGAGACAAAGGGAAATACAGAGAGAATATATAAAAAACATTAAAATCATATAAGCTTAGAATATTAACTATATGGAGTTGATGGTACCTTCAATTTTTTCAAAAATTTTGAAGTTCCTATGCACTGTCAATTTAATGACAGAAGTTAGGATTTCTACCTACCAAATCTACCTCAAAACCCATCTTTTCCAATTAAAATTTTGCAACTCTAGAATTTTCATGCAAATCCATGTGGTAGAAAGTCCTTTGGGACAAATGGTAGTATGTTCATTTAGTTTTGTTCTTTTAGGATGTGTTTTGATACGCCATTTAATATGTTTCTAATTGTGACTTGGTTAGATTTGGAATTCTAAAAAGTTACACATTTCAAGAATCTGATGGCAACCCATTTCTTATTTTGGGCTCAAATTTCTCTAGTTTTAGTTTCATCAAGGTGTGAGGTCAAATGATGCATTATTTTAAAGTCTTTGAGGTGTCGTGTACACCTCTGGTAGACTTGATTACAAAGGAGGTACCAAATTTTGGCTTGTTGGGTGAGATCTGATGAAAACCCATGTTTTATTTAATTAATTATGTCCACTCACAAAAAATAATGGCTCTAGGATCTCTTGTTTTTGCATAATGAATTTTTAGTATTTTTTTGGTAGGAGAAATTAAAATTTTACCTATTTCCTAATGTTTAAAATTCCAATATTTAAAATATTCCAAATGTTTTAAATAATTTCCAAAGTGGAAATGCACATGAATGAGCAATATCTAGGGAAATATTAAATAAATTCTCAATGGTTTGAAGTCAAGCTTACAAGTTTAATTTTCCATGCACAACTTTACACCAGACCATTTTGGAGGGCGGACTCAAACCAAAATTTGTGATGCCTTGTAGCTCTGTGATGAACTCTCATTGGTCAATTTTTAAAAGGGGCTACTTTCAAAAGTAAAAGGCTTGACAAGAAATATTTTCATGTACATATTTCAAACATTAGAGTTTTTTACCTTCACATTATTATTCTTTACTCCCAACGCATAGCGCAATATTGAAGGGACTATTTCATCTCCGAAGTGTGATGGCTTCAGGTGTAGCGATGAACTCTCATTGATCAATGTTTAAGTGGCTGATTTCATAAGGAAAAAGTTGACATTTAATATTTCTTTTCATGTGAGGTTTGCACTTTCATTTTACCCTACTTCTCCCATTGTACAACTCATAACTGGTGCATTTTTACAATGAAAGAGCAATGTGAAAGGTGTGATGTGAGTATTTTGAGCATTGCAATCATTTTTTGCCATGTGGAGAGACATGTGAAATGAGTTTTCACTGTGAAATGAGCTGAAAGTGAAGTTTTTTCACGTTTTTAGGTTTTCAGTAGACGTTTACATGTATTTACAAATTGAAAAATGTTATTTCAACCTCTAGAAAGATGCTTGAGGCATTTCTCATGCCTAGGAAACAATTTTTGGCAATGTTTTATGCACTCTTTGGTTGTCTATGAGATCAAAAATGCCCAAAAGTTCTTTTTCATGACTTGCACACATTTCTAATGGAATGGTAGAATTTAAGAGGATTTCTCTCTACTACAAATTGCATGAGGGAGGTTTTATCAATGTTTGAATGATCTCCTAGTGTCATTAAGCTTGAAAGAATGTAGTAAGTTACAAAATGGCCCAAGTGCATTATAATCATCTATAACCTCTTGTTGCAAGTGTTGAACTAATGGACATGAAAGGTTAAAAATAAATGAAATGTGATTAAATGATTTATTGGATTGATATGAGTAGGTGAAAATGAGATGATTGTAGACAAAATGCATAGGTAGAATGATTATCGGCCAACTATTTGATAAAATGTCAAACTAAATGTAGAATGAAGTGAAATATCTAAAGGTTAAAATGCATGATTGAAACCATGGTTTGAATGCTAGTGAGGAGAGTAATTGCATATTGGTAAAAATGTTTTCACATATAGAGCATAATGATAGTTGGGTAAGTGGGTTTTGACCCAGAGGTAATATTTTTCACTTATAAGTGAAAATAGAGCTAGTAAATGAAATTTTATGGGAAAATTAAAATGGTGCATGGGAATACAAATAGATTGGAGAAAATAATTTCAGTTATTAAATGAAGACAAGAAGAGGGGGGGAAGATAAAGAATGTGTAAAGGGGAATTTTCCAAATTCCAAGTGATTGCAAATCTAAAGGTTGAGCTTGTGATAGGTGTTAGACAAAGATTCAATTTGAACTTTCTTCTCTTCTTTATATTGTAATTTCTATCTCATTTGTGGGGGTTATGAGATCACCCTCCCAAATTTTGTAGATCCCAAAGTGAAGAGGGAAAGTATTATCCATCTTTCTCCTAATAGTTGACCAATCCATCCAAGTAATTGATCATTAGGAATGGCAATCCAATAGATTATTTGTGAGATTTGGTTGGAAATTAAAAAAAACCAATAGATTGGTGACTCTACTAGGGAGCAGTGATGAATCTATGAGCAAAGACTCAATAATATGGTGAATCTAAACATCTAGTTTAGATATTGAAGTTTTTAGACCTAGAAGAGTTTTTTTTGTAGCACTTTTAAAGAAGTTATGTGTGACTCTACTATTGGAGGAGATCCAGAATGAAATTAAGCTTTAAAATAGCTTCATGTTGTTTGAAGTTTAGTCCTCTATGAAGAGAGATGGTGACTCTGTGAAAAGAACCTAATGAAAATGTGAATAATATTTCAGATTTACAAAGGTAAATCTAATCAGGAAAGAAAGTTACAACAACTGCAACATATCCATGTAATTTTATATATATTTTTTGGTTTTCAAGAAGGATAAGCTTATGTATAAAAACCATATTTGAAAGTTCTTAGTAAAACTTGTGTTCCCTTATTCAGTGTGTTTTAGCACTAAGAGAAGGGGAATAGAGAAAACCTAATATTCTAAAACAGAAGAAGATATTGAGAAGAAAATAGTTGTAGAGGGAATAAATCTTCATTTACAAATATGTATAACTGATTCGGTTCTCCCTCTACAATCCATAATTTCATGACAGAACAACAGTCATGTCCTCAAAGAAAAAATTTCTCTACTGAAAGAAATAACCCTCTGGATTTCAATAAAATCCAAGGTTATCCACACAATGTGCCAAAAATAAATGAATACCGGCCTAAATTTAGAGGGGGTTATGAAGAACTAGCATCAAAACATCTATAGGATTTCATTAATTTTATTAAAGACTCTCATATAGAAGAAAAGGATGTTATCATAAAGCTTTTTGTAAGAACTTTAGAAAATGATGTTGAATATTGGTTTTCTAGTCTACCAATGCATTGCATATTTTCATGGTGAGAGGCTAGAATACTTTTCATTGATCAATTTGAAGGAATGTCAATAAATAATGAATAACTATTTGATAATAGACATTTGCATATCCAAGAAGAATTTGAAGAAAAAATTAAAAACAAGGTTGAATCCATATCACCTATTGATGAATTGTGTGACATAAAGAGATATGAGGGTGAAACCTCATATGATTTTCATAGTAGTTTTATGAATTCTTTACTTGTAGTACTAGAATTAGAAATACCTGATGAATCATTATGCATTGATTTATTTTGTGAGAATCCTAAGTCAGGTTTGAGTACTATATCACAAGATTTAAAGCTTCCAAGTGTTGAATGTATATACCCTTGGCTTTCAATTTATGAAGAAATAAAAATGAGTTGTGGAAATGATTTTATTTCAGTGATAAGTGATTGTACTTGTTCCCTTTTTGACCAAAGGAGTGAATATAGTATAGTAGAAAATAGCTTTGTATTTGATAGAACGGAAAATATTGTTTTGATCAGCCCACAGAGAATATATATATAGATGAAAATTGCAGTCATAGTAGTCAAGATATAAGACACGATGACATGAATCAAGTATGTGAATTCATGCCTTCTATTGACTTTGAAAACATAGAAATAGAGAGCCAAATCTCTACATCAAATGAAGATTGCATTAATGCAAATGATACTAAAGACACATGCTCACTTATTAATATGAAAATGTATTATATTAGTCCTTTTGGTTGGGTGCATTGGAAATTGAATATCTATTTTTAGGTCACCTTACTGATTATGCTTATTCTAAAGTTTCAAGTCTTCACTGTAATGACAACAATAGTGTTGCAAATGTAAGTATGCAACCAAATGATAATCATTCCTATCCATATGATAAAAGGGACTACAATTCTATTTACAACCCTAGTGACTATGAATACTTTCAAGAAGAAGTAGAGTTGTTCTCCTTAAGTGAAAAGTGTTTCAATAAAGATGAAGATAGTATCTTTCAAGGCTCACAATTGCATGGTGATATTGTGAAAACATATGATAGTGTTGATATTTCTGTAAATGATCATATTGAAGTTCAAATTGTGTTGATGATATTAGGCTTTCAAAACCTTGTGTAGAAAGGTTATATGTTGGAATCCAAGGTGAGTTGAATGTCCTCTCCTCAAACAATGAGCATGATGTTGTAAGGAACAATTAAATTCCAAGTTTAGTTGGATATGAGCATATGAGTTTTGGATCAACATTATTTACAAAGGAGCTTGATGATTTCTCCAACCATGAAATTTCAGAATGTTTCAATATGGAAAATAATTTAGATATTCATGTTGATATAGTAGAAAGTAATGTTGTGTGATACTTATTGTAACAGTGAATGTGTTTTGAATAGTCGCTATGAGGAATTTATTGCAAAAGTAATTTTTTAATTATTTGAGCCTTCATTTGAAACATTTCACATAGGATTATGTGATGACCTGAAGAATGCACATGACCTTGTTTTTTAACCTGAGATGGAAGACTTTGTTTATGCATGGGATGCTGATTTTTTCTGAAGGTCGTGATTTGAATATAGACAATGATATTATGGATTCTGATAAATCTTATTTTCAGATAATTGGATCATATAATAATGTGGCTAAGTTATGTTATTTAGATGGAGATAAATTTTCTTGTGATGCAATTTAGTTGAAGGAGATGCCTATGTGTGAACATTATTTGTTTCTTACACAAAAGGATTGCATACCATGTTTGGCCATGAATTTTTTATTGAGCTTAATGCTTATGAGGGTTTCAAATTTGATGTGCTGATAAATGATGAGAAGAATTCTCATAATGACTCTTTTCAAGAAGACTATGAGCTTTTTCACTTTCTAGTTCAATTTATTAAGAAGGTGATTATGTATGTCAATGATCCTTCTGATGGGATATATCACACCAATTGTAAGTTTTCTCTATTTGATGAGTGTGATATACGCATGTCAAATGATGATATATTTTAGTTGGAATATGTTTGCAAAGTGCAACTTGTTAGAGATAACATTGACAATGATGAACATAGTGACATGGTGAAAACTGTCAGTGACAAGGTTAGTTTGGAAGTAGCTTATGGAAGTTTATTTAGAATTGGCCTAGTGTAGATAGTAGAGAACATAGAGTTTAACATAGATAAGGGTTTATGCTTCATTTTTTGGGGCCTAGGGCCACCAAACGATGTTTGAAACAATTGTTTTCAATGTAGCATAGAGGAGCAGTTACAGAGCACCCAATAGATTTGGCACATGGTATACACCCCAGAGATCTAGAATCTCGCCAAACCCACAAGAGGCATGCATCCTCAAACATTAGCCACAGATGAAACAAATTTGAAGTACTTATGCACTTTCAGTTTGATGATAGAGGCTAGGTTTTCTTCTTTCCAAATCTACCTCGGAGCCTATATTTTCCAATTAAAATTTTGTAAATATGGAATTTCCATGCAAATATGTGGTAGAAAGTATTTTGGGACAAATGGCAATATGCCTGTTTAGTTTCGTGCTTCCAGATGAGTTCTGATGTTCCATTTAATGTGTTTTTGATTGTGACCAAGTTAGATTTGGCATTCTAAAAAGTTGCAAATTTCAAGAATCTAAGGGCAACCCATTTCATATTTTGGCATAAAATTTCCTTGGTTTCAATTTCATCAAAGTGCAAGGTCAAATGATGCATTATTTTAAACTCTTTGAGGTGTGTTGTATACCTCTAGTAGGCTTGATTACAAAGGACATACCAAATTTTTGCTTGTTGGGAAAGATCTGATGGAAAACCTGTGTTTTATTTAATTAATCATGCTTTCTCACAAAAAATGATGGCTTGAGGATCTCCCATTTATGCGCAACAAGCTTTCACTATTTTGTTGGCAAGAGAAATTAAAATTTTACCTATTTCCTAATGTTTAAAATGCCAATATTTAAAATATTCTAAAAGTTTTAAATAATTTCCAAAGTGGAAACACACGTGAATGAGAAATATTTAGGGAAATATTAAATAAATTCTCAATGGTCTGAAGTTAAGCTTAAAATTTTAATTTTCCATCTCACAACTTTATACCAGAACATTTTGGAGGGTAGACTCAAACCAAAATCTATGATGCCTTGTAGCTATGTGATGAACTCTCATTGGTAAATTTTTAAAAGGGTTTGCTTTCAAAAGTAAAAGGCTTGATAGAGAAATGTTTTCACATGCATATTTCAAACATTAGAGTTTTTTTCCTTCACATTATTATTCTTGACTCTTAGCGCATAGCGTAATATTGAAGGGGCTCTTTCATCTCCAAAACGTGATGGCTTTAGGTGTAGTGCCGCTTGAAATCTCATTGGTTAGTGTTTAAGTGGCTGATTTCATAAGGAAAATGTTGGTATTTAATATTTCTTTTCATCTGAGGTTTGCACTTTTATTTTTCCCTACTTCTCCCATTACACAACTTGTAACTGGCACTTTTTTGCAATGAAAGAGCAATGTGAAAGGTGCGATGTGAGTAGCTTGGGTGCTACAATCATTTTCTACCACATGGAGAGACATTTGAGATGAGTTTTCACTGTGAAATGAGGAAAAAGTGAAGTGTTTTCACGTTTTTAGGTTTTGAGAAGACTTTTACATGCATTTGTGAGCTGAAAAATGTTATTGCAACCTCCAGAAAGATGTCTGGGGTATTTCTTATGCCCAGGCAACAATTTTGGCAACATTTATGCACTCTTTGGTTGCTTGTAAGGTCAAAAACGTCCAAAAGTTCTTTTTCATGGCTTACATTTCTAATGGAATGATAGAAATGAAGAGGCCTTCTCTCTGCTAAAAATTGTATGAGGGAGGTTTTATCAATGTTTGAATGATCTCCTAGTGTCATTAACCTTGAAAGAAACCCAGTGAGGTGCAAAATGGCCCAAGTGCATTGCAATCATCTATGACCTCTTTGTTGCAGCTATTGAAATGATGCATGTGAAAGATTAAAAATAAATGAAACATTAATAAATGATTTATTTGATTGATATGAGTAGGTGAAAATGAGATGATTGTAGACAGAATGCACAAGTAAACAGATTACCAACCAACTATTTGACAAAATGTCAAACTAAATGCAGAATGAAGTGAAAGATCTAAAGGTTAAAATGCATGACTGAAACCATGTTTTGAATGCTAGTGAGGAGAGTAATTGCATATTGATAAAAATGTTTTCGCTTGTAGAGTAGAATGACAATTGGGTAAGTGGGTTTTGACTCAAAAGGTAATATATTGAACACTTGCAAGTGAAAATAGAGCTAATAAATGACATTTTATGAGCAGATTAAAATGGTGCACGAGAATATAAATAGATTGGAGAAAATTATTTTAGTTATTAAATGAAGACAAGAAGAGGGGGGAGATAAAGAATGTGTAAAGGGGTATAAATTTCAAATGCCAAATGATTGCAAATCTGAAGATTGAGCTTGTGGCAGGTGTCAGACAAAGATTCAATTTAAACTTCCTTCTCTTCTTTATATTGTAATTTTTGTCTCATTTATGGGGGTTTTGTGATGACCCTCCCGAATTTTACAGATCCCAAAGTGAAGAGGGAAAGCATTATCCAACTTTCTCCTAGTAGTTGGCCAATCCCTCTTGTATACATCTAAAAATAGTCATGGTTAATCAAGCTTGTTAATTAATTAAATATGAATTATTTAATTAATCTTCTAAAGTCATCTACATATAAATAAATTTAATTATTTATTTATATTGTTCACTTTTATAATTCTTCTAACTTAATTAAATAAATAACTTTATTTAATTATTACCATCTTCCATCTTCCTCTTAATTAAATTAGATAAATTTTATAATTTATTTATATTAATTATCATGTTATTCTAAATTTGAATTTTTGAATTCAAATAATAGAATATTCCTCCAAACACTTTCTCCATCTCACAGTTAAATTAAATATTACAAATATTTAATTTAACACCTTTTCGCACTTCATGCATAATTAAAATATTTTAAATATTTAATTACCTTCCATTTTCATCTCTCACACATAATTAAATATTAAATATTTAATTATGGAAACTTCTAAATCCATTGTCACATGTAATTAAATAAATTTATTTATTTAATTATGGGATTTATCTTCAACTACAAAACAAACTCATAACTAAAGATGACAAACGACAAGTTGCCTCTATTTTTTAGTGAAAGGTTTTGTGGGAAGGAAACATCTTCCACTATTCTCTCAACCTTCCATCTTTTTCTTGACTTCCAAGATCTCTCATCATTCATCTTGACAAGCTTGATTTCAACCATTGATCACATCAGCCAATCAGAATCTTTCGAAAACTCTATAAATACCTTTGTGAATCCAAGCATTGGTTACACGCACATACACACATACATGAGTGATTAATTGCATTCAGACGATTAGTATTTTAGCATTGTCATTATCAACTTTAGCATTCATAATTTTGTAATCTTGCATTCTAGCAATCATGTTTAGTTTTAGCATGTTAATTAGGTCTTATTATAGCATGCATTCATCTTTAATCTCGTTCTCTAGGAAGACCGTTTGTTGAGCCTAGCACACGATTTGAGAACAAGCAGGAATCGAAAAAAACACTGGAGATAGAGGACAATGGGATGGCATCGAGAGCAGAAAATCTAGTTTGCATTTCTTTTATTCCATTTTTTTTTTTTGATATAATGCCTTATTGGTGTGTTTGATTTGTTTTTAATCTACATTTATTATTTATTACACAATTAAAATCGATCACACATTTTCTGGTGCCCACTGTGGGGCCTTTGCCCCGTTTTTGACATCTATTTGCAAGCTTTTTTGATAGGATTTCATGTTTTGGAGTTTGATTTTCTAAAAAATTTTGCATTTTAGCGCATCTGTGGGTTTCTATAGCACATCCAGTTCTTCTTTCAATGCTTTTGCAGGTCGTTTGGCGCATTCGAGAACTGTTTTAGCGCACCTAGAGAACAGAGTGGCGCATCTAGGGAACAAAATAGTGCATACATTAGATCACTGCATTAAAATTTTGTAAAGAAAAATAAAGTTGCATTTCTAGATTAGTGCATTTAGGATTCCTTTTAGTGCATTTACTGTCTATTTTAGCGCATTTACTATCTATTTTAGTGCATTAACTATTTGTTTTAGTGCATATGCATGATCTTTTAGTGCTTACAGGTTGTAACTAAACAAAGTTCTGAGTCTGACACCTTCCACAAACAGATCTTTTTCTGGCTAAAAAAAAGAAACCCTAGGGTAGACACATCAATTTAAAATGAACCAATCCTAGGATAGACATGGAATTTAAAAAGAAGCAATCCTAGGGTAGTCACCACACATTGATTTTGTAATTAAAATAAATCACATGCTTTTTGTGAACCAACATCTTCACATATATTAAATCATTATCATTTGGGCTCTAAAAAGAACATTGTTTGCTTTGTCTATGGAAATAGGTCTATGCTCTCCCCTTAACTAGGTGATCAGAATACCACAATTTCCTTTTCAAATTCTACAATTTTAATGCTTTATTACATCCTTTAGAGGGTCTACTCTTGTGGGAAAAAGTACTCACCTAAGAGGAACGACCCAAGTGGGTTCAAGTCAAATCCAAGCTATTCCACCCCACTATAAAATTTAAAGCAAATCTAGGGAAACCCACTTTTTTCGGTAGTGTGCAAGATAACCATCCCCAAAGCCTTTGTTCTAAAGGTTGGGAGGTCCCCTGAGGGAGTTTATTATTGCCACACTGAACGGAAACCCTTACTAAGAACCTAGTGTAGTAGCCAACCATGTCAATTTCTGAACATCCTAATAATCACAGTGCAAGGGGAGGGAAGAATCTTCCCCCAAGACACTCACCATATAACTGCCAAGGACCGTTTGTTCAGGGGATTCAATATCCACTTCTGTCACTCTGAATACACACCTAGAAAATACAAAAACACGGGCGCCCCTTCGGGGGTGACACGGCTATGTGAGTCGACGCAGTTCTAAGATGTGGGTTGTGGTTATTAGGATGAACTACTTGAGTACTAAGAGTGAGTCTACCTAAATTGTCTGTTATGTGCAAAATCTATGAAAACACTTTTTGAAAAAAAAATTTGAACATAAACTTGATGTTTAGCATAGGGCTTAAAAACAATTGTTTTCAGAATGATTGTTGTGTCTTCAATCACATTAATTTAGACAAAAGATCATCCAAAATGAACATGCAAAAATTTGGCTAAAACTGTTCAAAACTATTTGGAAAACTACATAAGAAAATTGTTTTAGCACATATAGGACATAGAGTAGTGCATATGAGGTTTCTTGTAGCACATTTGACTATTTCTCTAGCGCATATGCTTGTTTCTGCAGTGCATCAAGGGAACAGATTAGTGCATCTGTCATTTTCCAGAATTTTTATTGTTGACGGATCTGAGCTTGTAACATCCCTGGTCCAGTAGCATTTTGACATTTCTCTCATGCTTAGAGAGTGGAAATCAACCAAATTTGTTAGGAAGTCGATTGCCAATAGGATCAAGAAACCTAAGAAACCTTTAGGTTACAAGAAAACCTTGCAACGTAGAAATTTTTTGTATAAAAGTTGAAACGTCTTGCTCCATTACCATGAGTTTCTCCATTGGTACCAATATTTTGCTAGGGGATTTACTGACAAGTACGCTGTAGAGCCTTTATATTCACAAGCCTATTTCTAGAGAAGAGCTCTATCACAAAGACGCAATCACAATCAACCTCTCAACTTCAATTATCTACCACAACCTTCTATTGAATATCCAACACATCCCAATCAAATCCTTCAGTGAGTTTAATTAGGTTATTTGATATACTTATCATTCTTCAAAAACAAGAATCTAATCTTAAAAGTGCACCTTTCAAGCAAATTTTTGATTATTGATTCAACTTCCCCAACAGGATTATGATATCATTCATCATTGGAAGCCACAATCAAGAGTTAGGAACATATTTGATCATATCATAAGATTTTCATCTTATCAGATCAAGACATCATCATTTTCGCACTTATCAAACTGTGATCTAAGTCTAGAAGAACATTTCAAAATCATATGCCTATTTTTACAAGATCTCAATACAATAAGCTGAAAGAAGATATTCAACAAGAAGATCATATTCAAAGAACTCAAGAAGAAGGTGAGAGTAGTAGTCCCCTTTATAGTGTGAGTCGAAATCCCCTTTTTAAAGACAACATGGGATAAAGAGAAGAAAATCCATTCCCTTTCAACAAATACAGGGATGTGAGAAAAACTCCTGTAGATAATGATGATGAATGAGATGAAGAATGTCACCTTAGAGAGGCCGAGCAAGATCCAAAATTTCACAAAGCCTTAGAAAATATTTTGGAGCGCAACAAAGAAAAATATTTTCTATATCTAGTTGACAAAGGAGCTAAATTGTCTCATGATTTTGATACTTAGAACATAAAGAGTATTAATGATGAAACACCCTTGTCTAATCTTAGTTCCTTGTCTCAACAAATTAAATCACTACAAGGAAAAATTAAAGATCTACAAGGGGGAGCCACAACAAAGACATATGCTCTTGATGACATCTATCCTTATCCTTTTGACCGACATCTCAACATGATCCCATTTCCCAAACATTGTGAAATCCCAAAGTTTGATCATTATAATGGGAAATCGGATCCAATCAATCATATCAAAGACTTCTGAAACATGACTTTAGAGTTTGCTCATGAGGACACATACTTGATGCATTTGTTTCCTAGGAGTCTTGGAGGCCAATCTATGGAATGGCTATCGAAAATCACACCGCCTGTCAAGAAATTTGAGGAATTTGTTAACAAGTTCATATCACAATATTCCTACAACATCCAACATCAAATAACCATGATTTATCTCTACAAGGCTAAACAGAAACCTGGTGAACCATTCATTACATTTCTTTAGAAATGGAGAAGATTGTTCGCTAGATACCCACGTCATGTTCCTAAAAAGGAAAATATCACCACTTTCATAAATAGCTTAGATCAAGAAATGAGCTATTGTCTTAATCTTCATTGTCCTCCCTCTTTTCAGAAATTGATTGAAAATTCCATCACCATTGAAGGTGCCTTGGTCCAGAGAGGGATAATAAAACTTGAAAAGGAAAATCCTAGCTCTTCAAATCACCACAACGACAAGTCTAAGTTTTGGACTCGTAGCAAAAACGTGATAAATGATGGTGTTGTAGATGCAAATCATGTCTCGAATAAGCCATTTGTTCTTAGTACTCCAAATTCTCCTCGCAACAATAACTATAACAATGTCAACTCGGTCACAAATCAAGGAAACAATCCTCCTCTGAGGAATAACGTGAATCAAACTTTTACTCCCAATCAAGGGAATTCCAAAAATCAAGGATACCGTGGAAACAACAACAATACCTTGGGAAATACCTTGAACACAAATCCACAACAATCTTCGTTCTTCTCTAGCAGAAGAACTTTTACTCCAGTGGGTCAATCTTTAGAATCCGCATTCAAAGAGTTGATGGCTAAAAATTCTCTTACTTTTCTGCCTCAATGTAACTTTGAACCTAGTGTGAAGCCACCATCATGGAATGATGAATACTATTGTGACTATCATTAGCGCAAGGGCCATCGTACAAATAATTTTCAAGCCTTGAACAATGTTGTTTAAGACTTAATCGAAAATGGCACCATCACAATAGAAGGACACCAACAATCAAATGAATACCACCAAGCATTTCGCAACCCTTTGCCCAACTATCAAAAGGGTGAGTCTTCTAGAACAAGTGTGAATCATGTCAACGATCATATAATCAATCATATCTACACTAGCGACGAGCAGGTCGATGTTATAAAATTTAAGGAAAAGATGGAATATAGACAAGTCAATGCAACAACAAGGGAACAAGCTAAGGTTGTCTTAAAGGGTGCTTCTTCAAAATCCACTGTACACCCGCCTCAACATCAATATGACTTAGTCAATCAACTTGAAAAAACTCCTGCTCAGATTTCTATCTTAGAACTCCTGAAGATTTCCCCAGCACACAAGGAAATTCTAGAAAAGGCCCTCGTTGAAATAACTGTATCCACTGATCTAGATGTGGACCAATTTCAAGCCATGGTGGGACACTTGTCCTCACCCACATTCCTCTCATTCTCTTAAAAAGATGACATTTCCATGACTCATCCCCATAATTCATCATTATACTTAGAAGTCATGATATGCAAGTTTCGTGTCAGATGCATCCTAATAGATGGAGGTGTCAATTTGAACATATGTACCATGAAGCTGGTTCAGGATTTAGGATTTTTTGAGGACTCCATTGATCCCAGAAGAAAGATTACTATTAAAGCCTACGATGATGAGGAAAGAGCGTCCAAGGGTTTAATCATGGTGTCAATCAGATTGGGACCTATCATCAAGAATACTTTCTGTCAAGTATTAGATTGTTATCTTGCATACATCTTGTTGGGTCATCCTCGGATCCATGAAATGCAATTTTTCCCATCCACATATCATCAATGTTTTAAGTTTCCTTATGATGGACATGAGATCACAATACCAACTGATAATTTGAATAGTCAGACTTGTGCCAACATCAAAGCTAGTCAAGACACTTTGGTTCCTAACAATCGAGAAGCTCCTGCTAGTACTTCTCCCAAAGTTGATACACAAATTAGTAAATTAGCCAAAATCTTTGACAAGCAACTACGGTTCAGGGACAATGGAGTAGGGGAGTACTCTCTATGTCTTTCTAATCTACCTACATCACCTCGGTCACATGGATAACCTTCAATCACACAACAACAAATATTTTCCGCATCAATATCAACGTAACCACCAACAGAGCCAAGTACAAAGTTTAATGAATGATTTATCAAAGAAAAATTCCCAATGGAAGATCCTAAGGATAGAGAAGTTCTAAATTGGATCTACAAAGATGAAGATGAAATAGTTCTCAATGTCAAAATACTAACTGATCAATATGGTAAAGGATATTCAATCATGTAAAAGATGGGCTATGATGGCAATGGTCCTATCGGAAAGAGAAAAGGAGTAGTTGAGCCTATTCACCTTCCAGGACTTGCTGCAAAAGATAAAATAGGACTGGGCTATGATACTAACTCAAAAGAAACAACATCCAAATAGTTGCATGATACTGTCCTCACATTGCAAGAAGGTTTTGATACAAGAGAGGCATGTTTGACAGCAATTCAAAATTTCATGGATAATAACTCTGACACAGACTCTGGTGAATATGAGTGGGACACCATCTACAATGATGAGTTCTGGAGGGACAAAAAGGTTGATGTGATACACAAGTATACACCTACTTTAATAGAAGGTGAAGGTTCAGGGACCCAACCACAAGAATCTAAACTACAAGGTGACTATGATTCTAGTGATATTGAGTCATATTTAAACAAACAAGACTATCGCAAGAACAATACCATCATTGATCTTCCTCATACCTCAGATCCTATAGATAACTCTCTTATGACCATAACCATAGCTGATTTCATGCAACCCGATGATCTGCTACCTTTGATCCATCCCGATCTCATTGACTAGGATTCATCTGAACCTATCGATATACCTATGTTTCCAAGTGATAAATCTATCATGAACTTGCTTTCCGCAGATGACAAATGATTGTTCCACTAGAAATTTTCGGAATAGAGTCTTTTATTAGGAGAGTGTCAAGTCTCCTAGCTGCAAAATGAAAAATCAAAAAGAAAGATCTAATGGTGAAAACCAGAATCTGGCAGTATTAGATCAAACAAAAGATAAAACAAAGAGTGTATCAGATGGTGAAAACCCTTTTAAGGCACCATATGATGGGATACTTGACACTCTCCCTGAACATTATCATGAGCGATCACCTATCTTGATTGATCCTACTAAAGAGGTCAACATTGACACTTCAGAACAACCAAGGATTCTACAATTAGTTGCATCAATGATAGATAAAGAAGTGCCTGAGTTCATAGAATTTCTAAGAGAAAATCAAGTTAACTTTGCCTGGTCTTATGTAGACATGTCAAGTCTTGATCCTGATCTTATCGTGCATCACTTGTCTATCAAACCAGGATTTAATCCTATGAAACAAAAACTCAAAAAGATGGATCCTCATGTTGCACTACTGGTTAAAGAAGAGCTTAGAAAACTCTTTGATGTGGAATTTATAAGATCAGTTGACTATGCAGAATGGATCTCCAACATTGTTCATGTATCCAAACTAGATGGACATATTAGAATTTGCATTGATTTTAGAGATCTTAATAAGGCATGTCCTAAGGATGACTTCCCACTTCCAAACATCGATATTATAGTTGATCTAACAGCTAGCCATGCCATGCATTCACTAATGGATGGTTTTTCTAGTTACAACCAAATCAATATTGCACCTGAAGACTAGGACAAAACAACTTTCACATTTCCATGGGGGATTTATTGTTGGAACGTCATGCCTTTCAGTCTAAAGAACGTTGGGGCTACATACCAAAGAGCTATGACTACGATTTTTCATGACATGATGCACACATTCATGCAATATTATGTAGACAATATATTGGCCAAATCTACACAAGAGAAGTACATCTTGAGGTGTTATCCAAAATCTTTGCAAGGTTAGAAAAGTTCAAAGTTTTCCTCAACCCCAAGAAATGCATTTTCGGGGTCACATCTGGAAAGCTCTTAGGATACATAGTATCAGCAAAAGGAATTGAAGTAGATCTTGCCAAGGTGCAAGCAATCATGGAGATGCCTCCACCAAGGAATATCAGTCAATTGAGGTCATTATAGGATGACTTCAATCTATACAAAGGTTCATCGCACAGCTGGTAGATAAGAGTCTACCTTTCACACATCTATTGCATAAGAATATTCCTTTCAGATGGGATGACAAGTGTGAAATGGCCTTTCAATAGATCAAGCAATACCTAATGAACCCACCAGTTCAAGTACCACAAAATCTAAACAAACCGCTAATCTTATATATTGCTGCAATAGAGACATCTTTGGGAGCATTATTAGCACACGAGGATTCTACAGGAAAGGAACATGCAATTTATTAGATGAGCCAAATGCTAACAAGTCATGAACTCAACTACACTTTCATTGAGAAGGCTTTTCTAGCAGTAGTCTTTACCTCATAGAAATTTTGACACTACATGTTAACTCATACAATCAATCTTGTTGCAAAGCTTGATCCACTCAAGTATCTGTTAAGCAAAGCTACATTGACAGGAAGGCTAGCAAAATGGGTCATGATCTTAAGTGATTTTAGAATCCATTATGTTGATTGCAAAGTAATCAAAGGACAAGTTATCGCCGATCAACTAGTTGAAGCACCACTACAAGCAGAACATCCCATACACATTGAATTTCCAGATGTTGATGTCTTCACTGCAGAATCCAAACAACCATGGTCATTCTACTTTGATGGTTCTTTCACTCAACACTGATTGGGGGCAAGCATACTCTTTGTCACCCCTCAAGGAAATACCATTCCTCGGTCATATAGGCTAATGTTTCCATGCACCAACAACATAGCCGAATATGAAGCTTTAATCACTGGACTCAAGATAGCATTGGAATGGAGGATCACAGAACTACAAGTTTATGGTGACTCACAGTTAGTCATTAATCAGATCAATGATGATTATCAAAACAAAGATGACAAACTGTTTCCATACAAGAAAATGGTTGATGACTTCAAGAAGTACTTTGTGGATATCAAGTTCATACAGATTCCAAGACTTGATAACAAAGTAGCTAACGACATGGCCACGATCACATCATTGTTACAACTCCCTGAAAAGTAGGCTCGCTATGAATTTCTGGTGGAAAAAATCATTTGCACCTATCTATGACACACCGAGAAGCCAAATCATTTGCCACTTATTAGGATCCAATTCACCTTGGTATGGAAAGATTTATGCCTACCTAAGAGATGGAATCTTACCACCTGACTTATCCCATAACCAAAAGCACGGCTTTATTTTCCAATCCTCTCGCTATACTCTTATCACTGACACTCTTTATCATTGTGGTCTTGATGGTACTTTACTCTGTTGTATTGAACGGGATGAATCTGACAAGGCTTTACAAGAAGTTAATGGTGGAATTTGTGGTACTCATTCAAGTGGACTGACCTTATCCAGGAAATTGATCATAATGGGTTACTACTGGCCTACTATGGAGAGGGAATCATTCACTTTCATGAAGAAGTGCTCTAAATTCCAAATTCATGGGAATCTCATTCATGCTCTTGCACAAGAACTACAACCGTTCACGCCAACCTGGCCCTTCTCTCAATGGGGGTTAGATCTAGTTGGCAAGATTCATCCTTCATCATCGAACATACACAAGTTCATCATCACAATGACAAAGTACTTTACCAAGTGGATTGAGGCAGTACCTCTCACTAAGGTTACCAGAAAACAAATCTCATCATTCATACTCAACTATCTCATTTGTCGGTATGGCATTCCCAACTCCATCATCACAGATAATGGATGACCATTCAAGAATTAGGATATTGACGAACTTTGTAAGAGATTCCATATTCAGTACAGATATTCAACACCTTACTATCCACAAGGGAATGGCCAAGCAGAGGCCTCAAACAAGACTATACTAAAAATATTGAAGAATATTGTGAATGATGCAAGGAAAGATTGGAATTTTCAACTCAATCATGCATTATGGACCTATAGAACTAGCATCAGAACACCAATAGGAGCAACACCGTATGCTCTTGTCTATGGAGCAGAGGCCATATTACCTCTAGAGGTTGAGATTCCATCACTTATAGTATCACTGAAAGGTTTAATCACAGATGATGAATACATAGTCTCCCAGCTACAAGAGTTTGAACTCTTTGATGAGAAGAGACAACGAATAGCTGATCATTTGAAAGCATATCAACAGATGATGTCTCGCAACTATAATTACAGAGTCAAGCCATGTACCTTTTAGGTTGGTGATCTTGTTTTGAAGGAAAACCTACGAAATCAAAATGATAGAGAGAAGAAAGGAAATTTTGAACCAAATTGGTTGGGTCCTTATGTGGTCATAGCAGTATACGGTTTACAGGAATATAAGCTATCAATGCCAGAAGGGGACCTGTTTGATGAACCCATCAACAACATGTAGCTGAAGAAGTATTAAGTGTAAATCAATTATCATCATCTAGAAAAAATCCTGAAAAAATCCAAAAACAACAAAAAAAATCCTAAAAAAATTACAAAAACTATAGAAAAAGTCCTTAAAAAATCACAAAAACAACAAAAAGTCCGAAAAAATCACAAAAATAGAAAAAGTCCTAAAAATCCATAAAAAAAAATGTCCTAAAAAAAAAAACATCATAGGGTGAAAACCTGGCAATAGGCAGTCTATTGACAAGAAAAAATACAAAAGGAATCAAAAAAATGCAATAAAAACAAATAGTGAAAATCTGGCAAACAGACGCTACTTGTAGCTCTCTATCTATTAATTCATGGTCTGTACTTAGCTTCTCAACCTTCATTTCATGCATCTTTTCACCATCATCTTAGAGCCATATCAGCATCATAATACCATCATTTTCCTAGAGTGACAATGTCTTACCATGGCTTGATCATTGTACATATTCATTTTAGCAAGTTGTGTCAATACTAGGGGCAAACGATGACATACTGGGGGAAATCAACTTTCAAGTTTTACTTAAATAGCTAGACAATGACATAAAATCCAATCATGCGAACAAACAATCAAATCCTATGAACAACTATCCAATCATTAATCCATATCACAACAGTTTTCAACAAGTACCATATCATGACTCATATCTGGATGATCTAAAATCTAAATAATGTTTGGAATAGCAGTATTATATTTTGAACAATGGTTGTTTGATTTTCGATATCATCTCTCTCAAGCACATTCGATGATGTCCTGAACTACAATGGTGAGGAAAGAGGATGATTTTTCTTTGTCTGTTGTCTTGAGGTTAACTATCAATTTTGTCCAAATATGCCACAAGACATGATTTCTATAGTGTATCATTGATGATAGTTCCACATTTGCATCAGAAAGTAGTTAATCTTTGTTTGTTTATGCAAGAAATTCTCAGGTCATCTTGGTTCAATTATACCTCAATGCTTGTGTTCACTTGCTATATCAAAAATCATGAAAGTTGTACTCTGGTCATCATTGGTGCTAATTTCCCTTGTGATGCTTGTACATACTCCCAACATTTTAAAATTCTCTATGATGATTTAAGAAAGCTAACAAAAGGCTCAACAAATGGTTGGTTTCATTTAGTCACATTTCATTTAGATCATTGTACATATCTGCATACTAGATTTACATCAAATTTTTGAAAGGCTAAACAAAAACATCAACGGTTGTCATGTCTCTTTGGACTATTTGTGGAGGACATTCAGACATTTGTTTCATTATCATCTTTTATCTTCATTATCATTTCAATAATCATTATTATTTCATCTAGGTCTTGTACTTATCATATAGTTTATCATTTATCATTCAATGGCATATCATTTCGATCCTTTATCATTTATTTATCCACCATTATGCATTATCATATCATTTATCATTTTTTCATATCATATAATTTCATTAAATACCATTGATCATTCTCATTTTATATCATCTTTATTTTATATATCATTCATATCATTTAGATCATTTATCATTTCCTACCATTCATTTATCCATTAGGTATTTCATATCATTTTCATATCATTAACATCTCACTTATCATTTTTATATCCATTTCATTTTCATTTTGCACAGTTGCATACCATTTATCATCTTTATTACCATTTCATTACCATATTTTATCTTTGTGTCATCATTTCATAATCTATTTCATTTCACTTATCATTTTATCACATTTTCATCTCATTGTCATTTATCATTATCATTTCATATCATTTCATCAACATTTCATTACATATCATTTATCATCTTATCATACATCTCATTATTATTAATCATATTCATTTCATCCCATTATTTATCATTTGTCACATTACATTCATATCATATCTTTAATCATCTATCATTTTCATATCATTTAGGTATCATGTCATTTTTCGCATAACATTTGACCCATATCGCATATCCTTTCATATAATTTCCTAATTCATATACATACTACACATTCATGATGCATTTCATAAATGCAACATCCATTTTTCATCACATCATCATTATTTATTGCATTTGAAAAATACAAACAAAAACAACCATTCCATGCATACATTATATTTCCACATCATTTGCAAAACATTACATTTTTCATAAGCATATCAAATATCCCATTTGCATATTTTCATTAATCACATCATAAAGTCATCCACCTGCATGACATCATTAGTACACATCATAAATCATCATCATATAAATCATCCTACATCACATGGTTAGACATAAAATCATTAAAATGCATATCAAAATCCATCTCATAACATATACAAACAAATGCATATCCATATCATCATCACATCAAAAACACACATCATCCAAACTCATCACTGTTGCATATCATTGCTCATCAAAAATAAATACAAATGTCCAATGTCCAATGAAACTGACAAGTCTAGAGAGATATATGAGATATGATAAAAAAACAAGGTACATGTTCCAAAAATGATATACATCAATAATACTGCAACAATCAAAATCACATATCACGGCTGGCTAGTAGAGCCCCTTTAGAGCTGGTCTAGAGGATGGTGGCCTACCACTACCCCCTACATCAAGATCCTGTCAAGGCCCTGTAACCCCTTTGTTGTGTGTCACCATCCGTGATCTACTCCTAGTCCTACTATGGGACCAAGGGTAAGGCTCTCTACAGTTAGGAGAGCACAACTCCCTGTATCTGACTCGATAATGCTTAGCCTCCCTGGCAATCTTGAATCCCTTTGCAATGGATTCTCACAAAGATGCACTCTCAATACTTCCCATGAGTCTCTAAGCAACACCCTCTACCTCTACTGCCCTCTATCTAAAATAATCCCTCTCTTCTATCAACTGGGCCACCTGTGGGTCTGGGGCAGGAGGAGGTGCATGTTCCTGTGCAAGTTGTGCCTATAACTACACTATCAAACTCTGAGCCTGAGCCAACTAGCTCTTTAACTACGCATGCTACCCCTAAAGCATCTGTACCAGGGCCTGCAGAGTATCTATTTGCACCTATTGTGTTGTAGAGGAGACCCTGATCACTATCTACCATCCAGTACCAGACCTTGGCCTCTACATGATCTGAGCATAGCCCAAGATATTTGTCCTCTTCCTCACTGGCCTCTACTCCTCCCCTCCACCATCTCCACTGTCATCCCCACCACCATCATCTGAGCTCTCCTCATCTCCACTCTCTACCTCCTCTCCACTCTCCTCCTCATCCCCTCCACCCACCACCTGCTCTCCCCAACCACATCCTCTTGTCTCCTACCCCTTTTCTACTGAGCCATCAAAATGGGTGTCGGCTCATCTAGACATGTCAAACGAGGGAATGGGTGTGTGAAAATATGCAGAATACTCATCTGACATCCCTGCATCCATAATATCTGACTTGTAAGCCCATGCCTCAGGCTATAAACTGGTATACTTTGTATATGCTACCTGATATGAAATGCATGGCCCCCATCTAGGATCATCCTTGCGCTGCCCATAGTGCGCAACACCCTGAGGCATCCCCTGTGTAAATCCAAACTGTCTCTACACTTGCAATGCCAAAAATCTCTCTATAATGAACGGGTTCTGACCTATCAGATACTGGGGCATACATACAAATGGCACCTCTAGATGATCAGTATCCCACCCCTCACAATCTGTATATGGCCTCCATATCACTAAATCAACATCATCAAGTGTCTGTCGCCAGTACTCCAACTTGCCCAGCTTGGGTTGGACAAGTGCAATAGAATATGCATACACATATGGCCTACTTGGTGGCCTAACTCTAGGACATAGTGGTATCGTAATAGAAATATGTTCACATGCCCAGACCTGAAGCAGGGTAACACCATAAGACAAACTAGATGATCTGATGTATACTACATGATGCAAGTCATGGTATAAATGAGCTAACATGCAGATCCCCCAAGCATATCTCTGTTGTTGACCTATCATCATCTCAATAATCCTCCCCCACCCAACTGATAGTCCATTTGACCAGTGGTCCAGAAAAAGGAAGCCTCCAATGAATTCACTCAAAATGGTAGGTAAGGCTGGATATCTCCTCAAATCTACCCATGGCACCTAGTAACCTGCTATATGATCATCCAAAAACACCCTCTGAAGTGCATTTGTATCACCTATCTCCTTGTGGTCATAAAACATAAGGGAACCTACCACTAGAATACCCAAAATCATGTTTATTTCCTCAAGGGTCACAGTCATCTCACCTGTTGGAAAATGAAAGGTATTATGCTCAAAATGCCATCTCTCTGCTAGCACAGTCAACAGTCCCTGTTGACCTGAATCGGTGGCATAGACAACAAAATTCCTAACCCACATCCCACTATCAACTGTATATTTGCATGTGTCAAATCTCGTATCTGATCCCACCCCACAAGGAAGTGCTCTCTAATCTAGAGGTTTTTAAAAACCTCCTTTTTTTTGGTCATCACAAGGACAATCAATCATACTCATATCATCGACTCATATCAAAGCAATCTATCTACTTAACATCATCCAATAACAACCCATATCTATCTATTAGTGAACCATATCAAGTGACCCATATCAATCAGACCTATATCAAGTGACCCATATCAATTAGACCCATATCAGTGCATCATATCACATGAACCATATCAAGTGTTTTATCTAAGTGACTCATATCATAAAATCAATGCAAAAATCTATCTATCTGAATATCAAATCAATCTACTCTATCATCATTTACTATTTGTTTTCTTTTTTAGGAAAGCAAATTTATCAACAATCAAATCATCATCCTATTTGTACTTCAGTCATGAATGCAAATATGTTTTCAATCACATCATCTACTATTTATTTTCTATCGTAGAAATCAAATTTATAAGAAGTCATATCAATCATCTACTCTTTGTTTTCTAAAGAAAAGTTATCAAGCAAAATGCAATCAATCATTCTACTCTTTGGAAACAAAGTTATCAGCTATCCACTCGTTGTTTTCTATTATGGGAAACAAAGTTATCAATTCATTATTTATCAGATTTTCTATCATTTATATCCATATCAACATGATGACAAGACAATTTATCTATATATTGACCAAAGAAAAAATATACATCACTTTCATCAAACAGTGCATTCTACCTAAATTCCCCATATGCGCTAATCTACGGCCTCTATGCGCTAAAACACTAAATGCGCTAAAGTTCCCCCGGATGCGCTAAAACCCTAGAAGTGCCATTTTGTGTCCCCAAAGCACTATAGTTTCTCCCATATGCGCTAATTCCCTATATGCGCTAAACCCCTAAGTGAATGTGCCATTTCATCTAGTCAATGCGTGAAAACCCTAAAAGCGCTAATCTATTTCCTATATGTGCTATAGTACCAATTTCCTACCGGCATCCTAAATGCACTACTCTAGGTATCATATGTGTTAAACTACTTCTATCCTAGATCCATCGCTTTACACCCTATATGGGCTACAAAAATTTTTGAAAGCATTATTTTATTCCCTAAATGCGCTAAAACGGACTATTGTTTTCTAAATCCGCGTAAAAATGCATCAAAAATTGACTGAAATCAAAAAAATTCATAGCAAAGCGGATTGAATCGACTCACAGGTGCTTCATAAGCGGTTGGTCTCTGGTATCGGCAGGCCTGCTCGAATCTATGTATGTGATATGAAATCTCCATCTCACCAAGTCAGCGTCAAGGAAAAAATTTCATAAAGTCAAATGGTGAAAACGATTTTCCCTTTTTACCCCTTTTACCTTTTAAAGGTCAACCAAGGTGGATTTTTGTGGTATGTTATTTTTATTTTTATCTTTTTCTCAAACTTTGACCTTATTTTTCAATATGGGGCATCTTTTAATCAATTATCGAGAGCTAAATCACTGCATCCCTCTCATCATCTGAATTTTATCATCAAATCAACATTTTTTTCATCATTAGTGATTTACCTCCCGAGGGGGCATCATCAATATCAAACACATTTTTTTTAATTAGGGGCATATCAGTGAAAAATTTTCAATTAGGGGCAAGATCAAACACAGCAAATTTCAAAGGTAGGAATATTTTCTTTGAAGCAATGTGTTTCACACATCACTTCAAAGAGGGGAAAAATGTATACATCTAAAAATGGTCATGGTTAATCAAGCTTGTTAATTAATTATATATGAATTATTTAATTAATCTTCTAAAGTCATCTACATATAAATAAATTTAATTATTTATTTATATTGTTCACTTTTATAATTCTTATACCTTAATTAAATAAATAACTTTATTTAATTATTACCATCTTCCATCTTCCTCTTAATTAAATTAGATAAATTTTATAATTTATTTATATTAATTAGATCATGTTATTCTAAATTTGAATTTTTGAATTCAAATAATGGAATATTCCTCCAAACACTTTCTCCATCTCATAGTTAAATTAAATATTACAAATATTTAATTTAACACCTTTTTTGCACTTCATGCATAATTAAAATATTTTAAATATTTAATTACTTTCCATTTTCATCTCTCACACATAATTAAATATTAAATATTTAATTATGGAAACTTCTAAATCCATTATCACATGTAATTAAATATATTTATTTATTTAATTATGGGATTTATCTTCAACTACAAAAAAAACTCATAACTAAAGATGACAAATGGCAAGTTGCCTCTATTTTTGAGTGAAAGGTTTTGTGGGAAGGAAACATCTTCCATTATTCTCTCAACCTTCCATCTTTTTCTCGACTTCCAAGATCTCTCACCGTTCATCTTGACAAGCTTGATTTCAACCGTTGATCACATCATCCAATCAAAATCTTTCGAAAACTCTATAAATACCTTTGTGAATCCAAGCATTAGTTACACACACATACACACATACATTAGCAATTAATTGCATTCAGATGATCAGCATTTTAGCATTGTCATTATCAGCTTTAGCATTCATAATTTTGTAATCTTACATTCTAGCAATCATGTTTAGTTTCAGCATGTTAATTAGGTCTTAGTACAACATGCATTCATCTTTAATCTCATTCTCTAGGAAGACCATTTGTTGAGCCTAGCACACAATCTGAGAGAAAGCATGAATCGATAAAAACACTGGAGATAGAGGACGATAGGATGGCATCAAGAGCAGAAAATCTAGTTTGCATTTCTTTTATTCCATTTTCTATTTTTGATATAATGTCTTATTGGTGTGTTTGATTTGTTTTTAATCTACATTTATTATTTATTGCACACTTAAAATCGATCACACACCTCCAAGTAATTGATCATTAAGAATGGCAATCCTATAGATTATTTGTGAGATCTAGTTAGGAATTAAAACAACCAATAGAGTCTACACCTTCATCATCTCCTTGATGACTAATGGAACCTTCACATGCTGAATAGGTTTTATGTTAGTGGTATTTATTGAAAATTTCATATCTGACAAGCTCCTAGTATATCATGGGAAAAACCTCCACTTCTACCCTAAAAATCCCTCATATCAAAATAATTAAAAAATTTGTGAAGGAAAAAATCACAATAAAGTTTTCTAAGAAAATATAATTGCACCTCATGATTATTACATGGAATTTGGTCAAATGCCATCCACCACCTATCTCAATTTTATTTTATTTTTCATTGTAATTGCACCATTGTGTTGTAAATATCTTTGAATTCATAGTAAGGGTTCATTTGTTCTAAGATCTGTAAAAGGAGCAATTATTTTTTTCTTTTTTTATCACTTTATTTTTCAATTCATCCTAGGATAATTTTGTTGCATAAAATACATGATATGAATCTTTATACCTTTCCATTGATTTAGTTGACTTGTCATTGTGTCAACATTATTACTCATTTATTCCAATGATGAAGCAAATGATCTATGATGGGGGTTTGATGTACAAGCCTTCAATTTTGAAACTAATTCTAGAATTCAAAGTCTTTTTGGTTCCAAATGCTCTACCAAATCCTCTTGGATTTGTCCAAGTTTTTTCAAAATTGTTTGAGGTGACTTGGTTATTGCAATATTGTTTTCACACATTTGAACATTCAAATTTTGTTCTAGATTAAGGTTTATAGGATTTATTATAAATATTTTTTAATGAATAATAAATTCATTAAAAATTATTCTATTTTTTCAAATTCAATTTGGTTTCAAACACTAAAAATTGACACTTACCTCTTCTATGATATGGCATTGTCAAGATCCTTATTAAATTTGTAAAGTATGATCACATTTTGGAGAATATAAAATGGAGAGGGATTGTTGTGAGTTGAGGTCGAGGGTTGAAAATGTGTAGACCTTTTTTTTACTTATTTCAACATTCAAAAATTTGCCCACGAGCACAAAATGCACTCACATTTTATTCTCAATTTAACCAAAGTGTATTTTTAAATATAAAATGTGAGCATGGTTTGTGGTTTTCAAAATAACAAGGTTGCATTTTTCTCAAAATTTATTTTTTGGTAGTATTTTTGTACACAAATTTGATTCAAATACATTTATACAAATTCAAATTAAGTGGGTGATTCATAAGATCTGGAGTCCGCTTCACGTTTTATCTTTTTGATAGGTACATGTCTTATATGTTGGTTAAGTAAGAACCAATGCACTATTATTATATCTTACACTAATATGGATATGTATCAAAAATCTATGAATGGTGCCACTGAGACCAATTCGCTTTATCATACTCTCTTTGAGATTCATATTCAATTCAAATAGTAATCTATCATATTCAATGAAAACTAGAGTGGAATTTATACTTCTTAGAATCTAATCAACCATCAATAAACCAAAAACATAGAGGTTCATATACACTATATTCAAGATCTTATATATGGATATGTTATTAATCTTTGATATTACCTAATTTTTGAGTAGATCATCGACATTTTCACCAAACCCTTTTCAAAAATCATTTTTTTAATTTATGGGCTTTACTAGGTGTGTGGGAGGATACTTATTTAGGGAGTTACTTAATCATTTCTCTCTCTAGTTTAAGAGGGCTTTTCTCTATTAATGGGATTATATCTCTCTTCTTAGGGATCTTCTTCACTTCAAGGATTTCACTATAGATAGGTACTATTGTCACATGAAATTTCACCCTAATGAACTAGGCTCAACATTCCAATGACACAATCAAACTAACCTTAAGTTGTAGGACCTTTCAATTGAGGTTAGATCTTTGGGGGTTGACTTCCTTGTATAAACTAGGTACGTATATGTTGGTCCAACCCAACATTTGAAATCCTATTACTAGTCTTATTCTACCAGCTCATAGAGGAAAAGGGAGAGAATGAATTGCATAAAAAGGGGAAGGGGGTGATACACCTAAATTAGAGTTGTTTCTTCTTAAAAAAACACAATGCATCAATAAAAATAGTTAGAAGAACTTACACAGTTCTCTATTCTACTAGTTTCCAAGGGTACATATGGAGGTTGGGGTTTCACAAGATACTAGAAGGAAAGGAAATTAAGATTCACAATCACTACCTACCAAAAATTCCAATTGGTCATAACTTGGCCAATTCTTAGCCAACCTTCATCGAACTTGAAAATCTAGATACCCATTTGACCCTTCAAGCCATTGGCATCCCATGAAAAATGCCATTGATTTCCTTTGCTCCATTAACAATTGGGGAATGGGATGAACACTTAATACTTTTTGAAAAGAGGAGAGGGAAAGGGGAAAGACCAATGGTTGAAATGCCAATGAATTAAACACTTATGCATCATTTAGGTTTGGTGAGGTTCGTGGATCGGGAAGATGGAGGGGTGCATGATGAAAAGGGGACAAGAGCAAGGAGAATATTGAAAGCCTAAAAGATTATACTTATGAATTCAAATTTTCCTTTGTCAGGTTTTAAGAGTTGGGCATGTGACTTAACACTTTCTGAAAAGGATTAAGAATGTAAAGAAAATAATGACAACCCAAAACCCAAAAGACTGATAAAACTAACACTTTGACACCTTCATAAGTAGTTGGAATTTGAGGGCAAGGGAAAATATAAGATATGAAAAAAATTATGGGGATCACAATAGCCTAAAATACTAAAAAAGTTGACACTTAGAAGGTTTTTCAAAGGAAATAAGGTGAACTCGAGGCCCAAAAGAGATGGTATATAGTTAAGAGGGTAAGCACAAAAATTTCAACATAGTCAAATTATGGATTTTTCAATTTAGATTTTGACAACGGCATGAA
Source organism: Sequoia sempervirens (assembly GCA_007258455.2). Lineage (NCBI taxonomy): Eukaryota > Viridiplantae > Streptophyta > Pinopsida > Cupressales > Cupressaceae > Sequoia > Sequoia sempervirens. The sequence continues at coordinate 33,882 of VDFB02365574.1, forward strand.
CAAAGAGGGTTAATGTCAAGTCCAAAGGATTAATATCATGTAATATGACCCATCTAAGATCTCTCAAATGAGTTATTGTTTTTGGGCCATGAAGGGGGCATGAAATGTCAACATTTTGGTGATCCCTATGGGATGATTTCCTATTAATCATGGAAACCAGATGTCTTATTAGTTCATTAGGCACAAAGTTATGAGAGAACATAATGGCTTACTTAACAACACATGAAAAAATAGAATGCATTTGTAGAAGCACTTGGAGGAAGACAAAAACTAAAACATGTATTCACTTAAGGAGAATATAAATTATGCAACACTTTTGGAAAGCACAAGGAACCTAATTAATATGATACTAGATTGAAACTTCACCCCAAAGGTATGGCTTGAGGTGTGTCCCATTCACTAGGTTAGGGAGAGTCTCACCATTAATCTTGAAGAGATGGAATGCAATAGCTTCCTCATAGCTAGTGATGAAAATGGGCCACTCTAGATGGCATCAAACTTTAAATCCTTTCTATTATTCACCTTGTTTGCATCCAACTTTAACACCAAATATCCTTAATAAATACTATGTTGATAGCCTTTTTTCAAAGGTCCTCTTGACTTTTTCTTGATGATATTAAATTTTATGCATGACCCTATCATTGATTTCTTCTAATTATGCCATCTCAGCATGCCTCGCCATCATGGCATCATTTTCCATCAATTTCAATTGTTGTGCTAAATAAAGAGGCAATAGTTATAGAGATAGTGTAAGCCTTACTTCATTTCCATAAACCAGCATGAAAGGGGAAATGCTAATGGCTCTCTTATGAGTGATCCTATCAACCCAAAGAGTTATTCTTATTTTTTTATTCCAAGACCTATGATTTTCCTCAATGGTTCTTTTTATGATTTCGATCAAATTCTTCTTAGTAGACTCAACTAAGACATTACCTTGAGGGTAATAATTTGATGAAGTTTTCAATTATATACCATGCCTAGCTACCCAAGCACTAAATTGGGCACCTAAAAAAAAATTGGAATTATTAGAGATGATGGTGGAAGGGGCACCAAAACTATTTACAATTCCATCAAGGAATTCCAAGACTAAGTCTTCAATGGCATCTTTTAATGCAATTTTATATACATGTCCACTTGATGAAGTAGTTTGTGGCTATTAAAATCTACTTATGACTAGTGCTAGATGATGGATTTATTAGACCAATAAATTCTAAACCCCATTGGGTGAATGGTTGGTTGGATTGAATAGGATGGAGAGGAAGGACAAGTAACCTTTTCATTCCAAAAAGAAAGCACATTTCTTGCAGTTCTTCACCCATCTATGAGCATTATTAAATAGGGTCAACCAATAATATCTAGTCTTCATTATTTTATTAGCAGTGGTCCTTTCATAAAAATGGCCACCTAAATAGCCATCATGAAATTCCTCTAACAATTTTTTGACTTTGATTTTGTTTAATGGATCTTAACAGTACTCCACTAAGAAATTTTCTTAAAAGTATGTCATCCACTAGCACATAAGGGATAGATTTCAATCCGAAGTATCTTGTCTTTTCTCCATCTAGAACTAGAGGGTATCTTCCTTATCATAGGAAAGAAGTCATATCATGTATATGATTTCTCTAGGAATCCAAGTCTAGTAGTTGGTTATACTACAACACTATGGAAGCCTTTGTAGGAATCTTAAATTTTGAGACAATTTTCTCACACAGTCTCTTGCCTCTCACAAGCTTATTTATTTTAATATCAATGCAATATTCCATCATCCTAGAAACCCACCCAACTCCTTTTTCAATGATATTTCTTCTCCATAAAAATTTTGATACTATCATGAGGGACCATCAATTGGATCATATTGTTAGGCTAAATGTGCTTGAATTGTTTCAATGTTCTAACAACAATTAGGCAATGTATCTCAATGTAACTATACTTGATCTCATAATCATTAATTCCTTCACTGAAGAAGGAAATAGGTTACTCAATACTTTAATTATCCAACTATGTTAGGATAGTTGATATGCTCTCTTCTCCTCCAAAAGTGTAGAGGATGAAGCTCTTATCATAATTTGGATTTACTAGTGTAGGGGCTTTAGTAATGGATTTCTTGATAGCCTCAAAATTATCCTTTCATTTTTTTTCATTTGAATACCGTATTCTTTTTCAACATAGTAGTAAGGGGTTTCAATAGAGAATAAATTTTGGGAATGTATCTCCTTACAAAATTAATTCTTCCAAGGAAGCTTTATAGTCCTTTTTTTGGCTAGAGAATGGGATTGATAAAATATCATCCACTCTCTTTGGATCTATTGTTAGACCCTATTTGGACACTATATGTCGCAACAAATTACCTTGATCTATGAAAAAAATATTTTTTGGATTTAGGGAAATACCGTATTCCTTACATTTCTTGAAGACTCATTCCAAATGATCAAAATGATCCTTTACATGATTTTAAAAAACTATAATTTCATCAAGATATATAAGCATAAATTCCACCAACACACCTCTAAAAGCCATATCCATTACCCTTTGAAAGGTAGCACCATCATTTGTCAAACAAAAAGGCATATTGTAGTATGCATATCTTACCCATTTAGTGGTGAATGTAGTCTTGTGTTGGTCTAATTTTTGAACTAGAACCTAATTGTAGCCTGGGTAACCATCAAGGAGAGAAAACCTTTCAAAACTGCTAAATTTCTATAAGATATGTTCCCTGGAGGGGAGGTGGTAATGGTCGTTTAAATAATCCTTATTAAGGTCTTTGAAATTTACACAGTCTTATTTCCCCATTCTTTTTTCTTACAAGGAAAAGGTTGGCAACCAAAGATTAATGTTTGATAGAAAATATGGTGTTAGCTTCTATGAGTTTGGTTAATCCTTCCTTATTAGGGGCTCAATCTTGGGATTTGCATGCCTCTTTTTTTGTCTCACAATTTTTTCATTAAGGTGCAATTCAATGGAATGTTGAGCGAGTTTAGGTCAAAAACCTTTAAGTATTCATAAGTTCATGCAAATATGTCACTAGATTTATTACAAAGCTTAGTGAAGATTTCATGTTCAAACATAGAGCATACCTTTCCCAAGTTCAAATATCTTCCCTCTATAATGGTAACTGGTTTTTAGTCACCTTTCTTTACAACTAGGTTTATTTATTTTTATCTTTCATCCAGTCATCATAATTAAAGATACCCTCAAGGGTGTCAAGACCCTTTGGCAACTTGGTGTTGAGTTATATAGTCTTGTCTCCATATTGTTCTTGAAACATAGAATCATTCTTAATAGATATTTTTTCTTCATTTTGTAGGAATTTGATAATTTGTTGATCATGTTCAAAAACTTACCAACTTATTTTATTGTTTGAGATAATAGGCCTCACAACTAGCTCAATATATTGCTCTTTATTTTTTGTAATGTGTTTTGGTATGTCGAAATGAGAACCAACTACTACAAGTATATCATCATGTTTATTATGACTTATAAGAATATTCTAGATGCTAAATCCCTCAAAACCCTCAATCAAATCCCGAACTTTGTGTTTGTAGTTTTTTAGTAGGATATTCTTGGTTATTCTTTGGATTCTTATTTGATTGACAACCAACTCTCTATCTCTAAAGACCTATAGTGAATTGATCTTTCTCCTTTATGCTATTTGGAGACCTTGGATAAGGGATTCATACTTATCTATGTTTTTATTGTAGCTAAACTAAAGTCTCAAAGAGAAGTATTACTTCTCCTTACTTGGGAATACTGGCATTACACTAGCACCTACACCATTCTTATTTCTTGAACCATAAAAAAATAATTTCCATAGTCCTTTTGTATCTTATCAATTTCTTATGAGGATAAGAATAGGAGTATCCTCCTTAGGTATGTAATAGGGTCCAAGACCAATAGATCTTCTACTTCAATATACCTAGATCAAACTAAAAGGAATTTCCCCATTCATCTAGTAAGAAATCAGGAACCTCCTCCAAAAGAGTAGCAAGTTCATGAATAGTGTATTCATCTCCCTACTTGTGTAGTGTGCAATTCATGTCAATAAGGTTAGGATTGTATGGATCAATGTGGTTTTTTGCAATGGTTTATGATTTAATGGTCACTTTGGTACCATACCTAGTTCTTAATAGTATATGGCACCAATCGATAGATAACCACCTATTTTAGTAGTAAAATCTATGGATAAACAAATAACAAAAAATGTGAGGAGTTTAATGACTAATATATCTTGCAACACAGTGTAGCTAGGGCATGTGTTCAAGGTCAATTTTAAATCCTTGATGACCCCCACTATCTTAAAAATGGTTCCATCTAGTTGCACAACTTCCTTTGTCACAATTATGTACTATGTGATCTTCAATTATTAAAGATAAATATAAGGGAGGCAACTTATTGATTTTATTTGAATTCCCTTCTTCATTAGGTTGCACCAAGCTAGTTGGAGTTGTATATTTTTCTTGTACTGATAAACTATTTGGCTTTTTGAGCCACTCCAAATCTTGTTGCAGCAAATCCCTTTGAGATGGGATGGATAGAGCATCTCATATGGTGACATTTAGGTTAGCCTTCTTCATTTGATCAACTGTATTGAAAGGACGATTACTATCCTTCAAAGGAACTTTTTAAATAATAGGATCCAATCATGTTGTTTGGCTACATTGAGGTTGGATATGTGATTTCTTGCCCTTTCCTTCAGTCTTCTTAGTTTGCAACACATTTTCTTAATTTTTTGGAGGGTTATATCATGACTAATCATGGGATATATGATTTCTTACTAATCATGGATATACACGATATAGTTAACCTCCTCCAAAAGAGTAGCATCATGATATATCTAAGATGGTTGAATCCAAAGGTGGTTGGGAGGGTTATGTTTGACTAATCATAGGAATTGCATCATGATCCATCATTGTCCTCTTTGATCTTGTATTATGGCATATTGCATTAGGATTTGGTTGATTGAAACAATAGAAATTAGCTTCATGCTAGTTAAAAAAAGGATGTGTATCTTGGCATGTGATCATGACTTCTTGGATTGCACTATTGTTGGCCTGAAGTAGAGGGTCCATTTTGAACTGACAAAGTTTGTACAAACTCACCATTATGACACACATTTTGATTATGTGGTTGATTTCATGGATCATACTCTTGAGCAAGATTTTTTATGTATTGGAAAAATTCTTTGGATATGTTTGTAGTAGATGGATTTATATAATTTAATGTCTTGACATAGTTCCATTAATTATTCCCCTGATATGGTTGTCTAATTTGTTGATAATTTTTATTTTGAGGTTGATAAGGCCTATTACCTTGAGAAAGTTGTCTCTTTAAGGCCACTAAATCATTACTAAAGTTATGCAACACAGTCTTAACTTCATGTAATTCATTTGCAAGTGTTGCAAAGATAAATGGTTGACTTGTAGATGCAAACGAGATAGGTACCAATGTCGGATATTGGGCTAGAAACTCTAGAAATAAAGGAATCAAAGGCCTTGGAGCTATCTTCCTAGCCTAAATCAAATAATTTTCTTCCCTGATGGAAACATCATATACACTTGATAGAGTTGATCCACCCATAGATTGAATTATAACCGCCACATCACTATTTAGAGCCTTCAAAATATATAAAAATGTATGGTTTAGGGAAGGCTTTACTAAATCAAGGATTCTATCCCATGTCTTCTAAAATTTGAGCTTGAAACCCCCCATGATTTAATGGGGAGATCTTTTTATTTTTGTTAACTAATCACTAATGATAGATGGTCACTCTTATCTTTAAATTGATTACATAACCTATCCCCTAATTCATCCCAATTGTGAATGGAATTAGGCTACAAACCTTTGTATCACTACAAGGCTTTTCCTTTTAGGGAAGTAGCTATAATTCTAATAGTTATGCTATCTTCTATGATACCATGGATTGAGTAGGTATTTGTTGCATCTTGAATATTCTCAATAGATGTTGTAGTTGTCTCACCACTAAAATAGTGAAGGATTTTTAATGTAGACATTGGGATGTCATTTATTTGGGCTAACACTAGATTACTATTACCGCTGAAGGTAGCAAAAAACTGGTTTCTAAGAGTAGCCATATGAAATAATTGTCTATTTACTTGTACAGTAGAAGTCCTAGTTTGTAGTGACCTATTTCAAGGGGGTGTACATTGATCTCTAAGATATGGGAATACAAAAGCTCTTATTCTTCTTACATGAGTTAAAGAATGTATATCTCCTTCTAGAGTTGATAGATGATAGTTCAGTATGTTGATAAATACCTCTAGAAGAAGCCCTGATATGAATCTTGGACATGGATTTCAGCTTGATTTGGAACCAAGAGACTTAATTTGTTGTAGAGTCACCATGCACTATTGAATGCTTCTTTAAAGTTGGAGTTGTTGATAGAAGTACCACCTCCTTAACAAGATGAAGTAAATTATGCCATACTAGTCCCATTAGGCATGCCAAAAATTGTTCACTTGAAATTACTCCTTGCTAAACTAGGATCAATGTTCCATTGACAGAATGGAACTAACCTCAAGGTGTGGGACCTTGAAGTTGAGGTTATATCTCCAAAGAAGGTCGGGTTCTATTACTAAAGTAGGTATAGATATGTTGGTCCAACCCAATATATGAAATACTATTACTAGTCTTATTCTACCAACTCACAGATGAAAAGGGAGAGAAAAAATTGTGTAAAAAAGGGAAGGTGAGATGATACATCTAAATTAGATTTATTTCTTCCTTCTTAGAAAATTACAATACATTATAAAATAGTTAGAACTTACACCGTTATTTTTTCTACTAGTTTATAGGGGTATATATGGAGGTTAGGGTTTGAGAAGATGCTAGAAGTAAAGAAAATATTCACAATCAAGACCTACAAACATAGATAACATAATATATAGACATAGGAAATGGAAAAAATATATTTATACATGAAGGAAAGAGAGATATACACAAAATATATATAAGAGAGAAGAGGTGAAATGATAACTTTCATTAATACAAAGGTATAAGCCTATTTATAGTTGTATAATGCATATGACTACAATTTCTACTAGATAAATTGGGAAGAACCCCTACAAAAGAGCCCAAAATGGGCCTTTATTCCAAAGAGAGACTCCAAAAACTATTCCAAGGTATGGAGGACAAAGGGGAAACCCTAGCCACCACAGAAAACCAACCAAATGAAGAAATTTGTCCATTAAATCAAAATTTAGTGACCAAGGAAGTGTGCAGAACATTCTTTGAGCACTAACCATACCTCTACATTGATGATTTTTGAGCATGGGTGCAAAAGGATGAAGATCACCCACAAAATTTGTGATCTAGGGATGGAATTTTGATAGAAAAGACACTTGCAAACAATAAATGAAGCACGTACCCTCAATCCTCCTTGGATCTATTCTCAAAATCATTAAATACCATCTCTGCAACCTTAGAAGCTAAGATTGGATGTTTGAGAAGTCATTGAGCATTAATGGCATTTACAAGTTGATAACTTGCTTTTAGGAATATTGTCAAAGTTTGGGACTCAGGTTGACCATTGAAATAATCACTAGAACATTAAGTCATTTGCAACCCCAAAAGGCTATCTTTTTCATACATTGAGAATTAGGACTATAATGAAATTCTTTTTATAAATCTAGGGAAAAAATACACTTGGTTCTAAAATCTCTAAGAGAAGACCTCTTTCAGACATCAAGTATTGGGCCTACTATTTACCACTTACTGCTTGCTAAAGAATAAGAACATGAAGAATTTTGAAACCTCAACCCTAAGAGACTACTTTCATTGAGCATCGAGTATCAGGCATATCCCATTGGCCCTATTGATGAGAATTTGGGTTTTGAGAATCTTCATTAGAGGCGATAGTGGTTCTTAGAACTACCTAAAAATCTAACCTTGAACCCTACCTTGCTTCTTTTCATCTTCCTCTTTGGAGAAATGCAAATTTTGATAACCTTAGTGACTTCTCATCTTTACCTTCACTTGCTTTCCTTTCCCTTACAAAGCACTTTAAGACTTGTCAAAGAAATAAGAGGTTCTAAGAACCATTCATCAAAGTCAATAGTGGTCCAGTGAACCACCAAAATCATTGATGCTTTGATCCTCCTTCAACCTCCTTTGAAAACATAAAATTCTCCCTTGTCATCAAACCATTTGAAATAGCTTCAAGTTATTGTCAAAAAAGGCAGAGGTTTTGAGAACCTCTGTTGGAGCTAACAAAGGTTCTTAGAACCACCAAAATTGTCAATAGACACTACAGGATTTGACACCATTTTCTGACGGTCGTTCGTCGGTCGTTCGACAAATCTCTGTCGGAAGAGCGACGCAATGGCCAAAAATTTTCCGTCGTTGTTTTTTCGTCGCAAGGACGACGAAAAAGTAAACGTCGAAATAACGGCGAAGAATCGTCGGTCGGCAGGATCGCGACATACGTCGGGATTTTGTCGGAATATCGACGAAAACTTTGTTTATCCACCGACGAACTGCACCAGAAGTTCGTCGTCGGCTCGACGAAACGGGCAAATATTTAGCGTGGAAACATGGAAATTTCGTCGAAATAGCGACGAAATACAAAATTAGTAGCGTCGAAAGAACACCAAAGTTCGTCGAATATGCGACGAAATAGGCAAGTAGTAGCGTCGGAAGAACACTGGAAGTTCGTCGAATGTTCGACGAAATATTCGTCGCAGCTATAGAAACTTCGTCGAGGCTTTCTGTTGATTCGTTGGTTGTTATCGTCGAAATTTCGACGAAGAAGCAAAATTTAAAAAAAAATATATATATTATATATTCGTGGAAATGTACCATTGCGGAGACTGACGACTGATCATACATACAGACTGCATATTGGTTTGATGCTTCAAACGATGCATTTCTTATATTGAAAAGTGCATTACCTTATTGAGCTTCTCTTTGTTTTTGAGTATAGTTTGTAATATTCTCTACTTAATAAGACCAACACGTGTGATTGGAAGCTCATTTTAGCTCCCAGCCCCCTCACATCACTCTCAATTAGCATACCCAATCATATAACATTAATCATTGATTCATCCATTAATAACATATAACATTCATTCATTCATCCATTAATAACATATAACATTCATTCATCCATTATTAACATATAACATTCATTAATTAACATATTCACATTCATTCATTAACATATAATATTCATTCTTTCAACTTTTACATATTATCAAAATATGGTTGTCATGATATGATTACAATCACTTTTTTTTTGTTTCTTTTTTAAAGCTACATAAAGCTGAATGGAGTATTGTTTTCTAAATCAATATATGTCCCCCCTTTGGTTGTTATTCCCTCTGCTTGTGATCTTAATGTGCGCATAGTCGTCTGCTCATGACGTGGACACCGCTTCAAGGGGGGATCTGCTACAATAAGAAAGAAATGTTAAACTGATATGTTTTATTATTATTGTTACAAGTATTTCATTAATTAAAAGAACATTAGAGTGGTTCTCTTTACCTGATGGGTCCACATCATGTTCCTGAACTTTTATTATAGACTCATGCTCAACATGTTGAACACGCTCTAAATCCTTATCTGCAGTTGAAACATGAAAGGTTACATTAATTAATACACCAATTGAAATTAAATATGTTTAAGAGAACATGAGGGTGGTCCTCTTTACCGGATGGGGCCACATCATGTTCCTGATCTTCTCTAGCCTGATCATGCTAAACATGTTGATCACGGTCTACATGCTCTAAATTTGAAACACGAAAGGTTACATTAATTAATAGACCAATTGCAATTAAATATGTTTAAAAGAACTTTAGAGTGGTCTTCTTTACCTGATGGGGCCACATCATTTTCCTGATCTTCTCTAGCCTGATCATACTCAACATGTTGATCACGCTCTACATGCTCTAAAGTACCGGGATGTACACCATGACCTTCATCTACACATTCTGCTCCACCCTCACGGTGCATTCCAATGTCGTAATGGGTATATATTATCAACTGCTTGAGTGTTTAAAACAAAATAGGCATGTAATTGCATGGTGGAAATTAATATTGAATAGATTGCACAAGTATTCAATTTTTAATAAACTTTATTGAGGTTTATTTACTGGTATGGGATGCAATGGAAGATTGTGTTTGCCGGTCAGAGAGACTCTTAGGCGTTGACCCGCGGCTCCCATAGCCTTGTTTGGGAAGGCAATCTTGAGGTCTCTTACTGGGAACTGCATTTGAATTGAGGCCCTGAATCATAGTGATCAAAACCAGAAATTAATAGTCTGACAAGTCATGTGTCTTGTCTTGTGTGTATAGTTGGTGTTCTAGATTGTGGCAAAAAGAGTAATTGGTATATAGTACATTTGTTGAGTAGTATCACACATGGCATACTTTTAAAAAAAATATTAATGGCATTTCCATAACATACAGACATTGAGAGCATATAAAATATAGAGTTCAATCCATGTATTATAGAAAATAGATTTTTGTTGGTTATATTCATATCATTGATTACATTACACAAAACATACTACAATTGCATAAAT
>VDFB02365577.1:0-61955 GCA_007258455.2 Sequoia sempervirens
CGCAACCATCTCCCACCCTCTCCAACTCTCTACCATCCTGTTAGGACCTTCTCCCACTCTCTCCAACCCTCTCTTACCCTCTCCCACCTTTTCCCACCCTTTCCAACCTTCCCTACCCTCTCCCACTCCCTCCAATCCTCTCCCACCTCTACCACCCTCTCCAACACTCTCCCATCCTCTGCCACCCTTTCCCACCTTCCCTACTCTCTCCCACTCTCTCCAATCATCTCCCACACTCTATGACCTTCTCCAACACTCTCCCGCCCTCTCTCACCCTTCCCCACCCTTTCGTACCTTCCCTACCCTCTTCGACCCTTTCCCACCTTTGTTCCTAGTAATGCTCTTTGCAAAATGTGAAAAGGAAGACATAACGCGTGCGCGTTATAACGCGCTCGCGTTATATCTTGCATTGGAAATCCCCGCTTGCCTTAGCATTGGAAATCCCCGAGCCTTAGCTTTGGTATTTGCTTTGGAATACCAACCCAAAGGCTTGGAGGGCATTCCCAAAGACCAGAGACGTGTTTTTTTCCAAATTCAACAAATTTTCACATAATCGGGTTCGTGCTCACCATCAAGATTTTATCTGGTTCAATATCAAGAAAATCGAAGACATGGGTAATGTTAGGTTCTTTATTAGCTTTCCAACGATGTAATTTTTTTCACTTTCTAACAATGTTAAACTTTTCATCCATAATTTCTTTTGATTGTATGTCCGTTTTTCTTCAAAAAGCAGTGTTTGGTATTTTTTTCGCTATAAATTAACCGTTCATCAAATTTGAAATAAATTATATTTTTAGAAACTAGACTCCATTCTACAATTTAAAAAAAAAAAATTTTAGAAAAATCTTTTAGTTTCAAAAAATTTGAGGAGCACGGCCAAAATTCTGCTTTTTAGGAAGTGCCCACTTAGAAAATTAATAAAAAATCAAATATTCATTAAAAAATTATCAGAAAATATCCAGTCCTTACTACATATTGTTATCTAACTTCTGACCAGAGCGATTTTAAAAATACTAAAAAAAAGTCCACCGTGCTCGGGTCACACAAGAGTTGCTATGTTATGTTTTTCTGACAGAAACAACATCAATTTGTGTGTGTCCCTCTTTTGAACCCCTTAATCTAAACCATTTTCAAAATAAATTAGTAGTTTAGAAAGTAGACTCGGAGCACTGCGGTCCTTGTTTTTGTTCCATCAAAAAAATTTGAGTGTAGCTATCCTCAATTTCACGTCCAAGGTCAGTATTTCCTGATTTCAGAAAAAAAGTGGCCACTTAAGCCCCTTTTTTGGGAACCATCTTGGTGCACTTACCCAAATTTTAATGGGGATACTAGGGACAATCTGAGTCCCTCAGGGGTAGGGTGCATTTTAGGAGATTGGGAGTGTAACACAATTGGTAAGCTAGTAGTCCCACTACCAATAGGAACCAAAAATGTGGTTGAATTCCAATCTCTCTTACTCAGTCTCAACCTGTGTAACAATTTCAAGATTGATAGGGTTGTTGTAGAAGGTGACTCATCAATAGTGATAAATGCTTTAAGGACAGGCAAGCTTCAACATTGGAAGTTGAAAAACATTCTAGAAATTTATCTTCAATGCTCGAAGATCTTCAAATAAATAATGATCATTCACTCATATAGGGAAGGTAAAGTGGAAGCAGATTCTTTAGCAAGTTTAGGGGTAGATGATGTTGAACTAAAAGAGCTTGAGGATTCACAAGATGTTGTTTCAGGAATGAGGGTTGGTGAGGTTTTGAAATGTAAGATTTGGAGCACTAATGAGTCCCACATGCCCAATATGGTTGGATTTCCACAATCGATGGTGTGGAAATCTATATTAGCGAACATTGACAATCTTTCTTCCACATGCAATGAATATCACACAGAGAGGTTACGAATGGCGGTTGTGAAGATCTAACATACTACAGACCTTCTGGGTTCATTAGAAATAGACCAAGCATGTAAGGGATGCATCAAATGGGTGTTAGCACACGAAATGTTTGATTGATGGATTTTAGTGATCAAAAACTCTCAAAAAATAAAGGTAAGAAAAAATAGCTAGGTTGGCAAGAAATTCTTCCTAACAAAATTTGAAACTCTGTGAATGCCTTTACCTTTAAAAGTGCACAAAACATTTGAATAGCGAATATTTTGAAACGTTTCCATGATGGAAGTAATATGGTCATCCATGGCAATCTAAAATGCTTGCCACACTAGCATCAACATGAATGCCATCTCAGGGAGAGTCTGATGTGACAACTTAACAGACAGTGGCACTTAAATGCATAAGTATGGACAATAGCTATATCGTGTCACGTGTAGAACATAAAAGTGCCCTATCAAAGAGTTATTGGATCACATGGAAAAGGGAAATACTTGGACAAAATCACACAAAAAAAAAAATGGTGTATAACAATCTTTCACACTTATTAATGTAGGATAGGGAGGCAAATTTGGCATAAGCCTCAACCACCATTCCTCGAGTTGTAACAACTATTGATGAAAATGAATAGTTACACAAAATTTTACACAACACTGAGAGGGATGAATCATAAGGAGATATAACAAGGTGTCACCTCAATACAAGTGACAACATTTAAATATTTTGATAGATGAAGTCGAAAAACCTTTTTAAGTGGGCAGATGTCTTGTTTCTTACAAATTTTTCTCTCTAAGTTTTGTTGATGGCACAGCATTCCAAGTTCATTGTGTGGATGTCTATCGATACCATTGAGTGCAACAGTATGGACACACTGATTCATCTGATTAGTGAAATGTGAAAAATGACATTTCTCAGGGAGGTGACAGACCAATAGCTTAAACAAATTCTACTTGATGTACAGACTCCTTGTCAGTAGTTTTTGTGAAGGCGATTATGGGTATGGATTTTCTGAATGAAAGTAAGCTCTACCGAGTGGATACTAATATCACCTCCATATTTCTAGCATCCCTTGTGGATGTAAGGGTGTCAAAGGTAGTAGCAAAGGTGATTGTTTTTAGAATGTTCAAAGATGACCTTCTAGGGGGCTTAGAGGAAACCCTAGATTCCACCACTCTAAGAGTAGGAGTTCCACGGGCTCATGACTTGGCATCACTTGACATTCTAGGGGAGGTGGTAAAATACTATCCCTTTATCCTGGATCTGAAGGGACTTGCTTTGTTAGAACACAAGTAGAAGGCTATGGTTAGAATTAATTTCTTGAAGAAGATGTTACATATCACCCCAATGCAAAACTTCGACTGGATTCAAGATTTTAGGGCTTTTTTGAAAGAAAATGGCTTCCTCTAACAACATGGTTAATGATGTCTACTAAAGGTCTTTGACTGGTAAAGGAAATTGATGGTTGTTTTGGGTTACTATGCAATACTATATAAAGTATTTTGGCTAGGGTCTGGAGCTTTGTATGTCAATGTATATGTCATAAGTGTTATAGGCATAGCAGAATCACGTATGGTTGCAAGACCTTGCATGGTCATTTTGTAGAAGTAGTAAAATGGTTTAGTCCTATTGTGAAGAAATGTTTTGGGTTGCTCTATTATAAGCTCATGGCAGTCTTTGATATGTAACTTCACTGCCCTTGGGGCCATGATATGTTAAATATTTTGATAATTAATATAAACCCTCCTTACTTATCAAATATATATATATACTAATATATATTAATACCATGTATTATATTATGTTATATATTATTATATATATATATATATATTAATATCAAGCTACAAAAAATGGATATCCATTTTTTTGACAAAAAAAATTTCCTTAGTTGTTGACTTGAGAATGCTTTGGGATTTGTCTTGGGGGTGTCAAACCTGAAAAGTCAATTGCCCCAATGTGTATAGAGGGTTCCCATGGTTTTTCGAACTTCACCCTTCATGCTGACAAATTTTTTTAATTTGAAGTTGATGAAATGAAAATGTTTAATTCAAGAAATTGTTAGCATTCTACTTGGAATATATAAGATATGGTTTATTTTGAATTTAATAAATTATTATTGATTTTCTACATGCACTATGTCTAAAGTCATGATTGATAGACTAATTGAAAAACATCCATAACTTTCAAATAGCTTCACACTTTTTGAATCCGAAAGATATGTCACACTCTATGCTTTCCAAACTATAAGTTGAAAAAATAATTTTGAATTAACTATATTTTTGACTAAGTTAGATTGGTTATTGTTAGTGTAATTAAGTTTTCACTTAGGGTAGATTACTTCGATTAGTTTCTCCCCAGTGGTTTTTCTTGTGTGGGTAGTTTTCCCACCCGACACTTTTCTCATGGCTTTAAAAACTTATACATTGTTTAAATTAATCATCTCATATTCCTTTTTCTTCTTTGGTGAAGTAGCTTAATGCTCCTCTCTATCTCGTGAAGGTTTTCTGGAGTTGATTTTTCCTAGGTTATTCACTCTAATACCACATGGTATTAGAGCCACCCAATCTGCGAATCCTTCCAGAGAGTTTTCGCTGGAGATTTTGAGATCGTTTATTTTTTCAACATTTTCAATTTTCAAATTTCAAAGTTGCTTGTCGATTTTCTCTGGTTTTCCTGCTGCGAATTCGTTTCTTCACTGGAGGAAGCGATTTCAACCAGTGGTTTGAGGTGCTATTTCTCGTTTTGTTGTGGAAGAAGCAATTCATCTGTTGAGAAGGCATTCTGCCCGACTTTATGCTATGTGGGCACGATTTTGCTTGAAGACCTAGGTGAGGCATTTTTTTTGGGACCGATTCGGGCTGTAAAGGGCTCGGTTTACTATTTGGAGACAACATTTTTGTTGGAGGCACCTTTTTTCCCCTGTGCTGTGTGGGCTTCACATACCGTGTCTTTCTTCTCTCTTGTTGTGGGCGCATTGGCCAAAATTTTCCAGTCTTTTGGAAGCCCAATTTTCTGCTAAGGGATGTGTTTTTTTGTCTTGAAGTATCATTTCCTTTTCCAAACGAGTTCCAATTTGGGCGTGTGATTTTTCTGGTTGAAAAGGCTTGATTCAACACTTTGACCCACGATTTCTCTAGAGAAGCCGATACCACTGCCAAGAAAGGCCCGAATTCAATTTGTTGGAGATTGCAAACTATGATTCGAGACCTACTTTTTTCTTGTGCAGTGAATTTCATTTCCAGTTGAGGCCGCATTTTGGTGTGGAAGGTGCAATCTAGCTCGTACAAGTCGTGACTATTCTATGGATCAATCATAGTGCTTGAGATATATCTATGGAATGTGTGGGTTGTGCAAACCACGAGTTGCTCTATCAGGCCATCATTCCTGTTGTGCAAAGGCGGTGGATGTGACTTGAATTATTTGTTATGGTGGTAATTTTCATTTTTGTTGACGCACACAAGCCGATCCATGAAAGGGAGGTCTGTTTTCTTTTTGCAGTAATGATTCATTTGAAGGCGGCCAGATTTTCCTGTTTGCAGGCTGGGGTTGAATTTTGATGCATTTGAATCACCATTTATTGACATTTGATTCGATTGGCTATTGGAGGTGCAATGAATTTTTTCGAACTTTATATTTTATAAAGTTTTCCCTAAATATTTAGGGTTCAAGTTGTGCAACCGAAGAGTGTGTGGGCCCAAGCTTCTTTTTGGAGGTGTCTTTCAAAAGCATGTATCCCACATTGCTGGGAAAGTAGTTCTAAATAGGCTTTTTATTGCCTTGTGCCCTCAAGCATGGTATGACCAAAGGCTCTTGTGACAAGTGAAGGCCCCTTCTCATGTATGCTTGATTTTACTTAAGTGTATATCGCTTGGTAATTGGCCGCTTGGTGGCATGACTTGGTTCGTTGTCTCAAACTAGGCGATTTGAAGTTCACTTACGCTGAGAGTTTCACTTTTTAGCCCATGCGCGCATTCTATGGTCGTATGGTGTGATCGAGAGCTCCTTGAAGTGTATATTGCTTGGTGATTGGCCGCTTGGTGGCATGACTTGGTTTGTTGTCTCGAACTAGGCGATTTGAAGTTCACTTCAGCTGAGAGTTTCACTTTTTAGCCCCTGCGCGCATTCTATGGTCGTATGGTGTGATCGAGAGCTCCAAAAGTGCCTCTATAGGCCTTATTTCATTTTTGCATATCTTTTGCAAACGAAGGCCAATTTT
The DNA here is from genome assembly GCA_007258455.2 of Sequoia sempervirens. NCBI lineage: Eukaryota > Viridiplantae > Streptophyta > Pinopsida > Cupressales > Cupressaceae > Sequoia > Sequoia sempervirens. The sequence continues at coordinate 6,096 of VDFB02365577.1, forward strand.
CGCAAACCACATATCAACGGAAAGGTATTTTCATCACCTTTGTAGTGGTTGAAGAATTTCTCTCATATATTTTTTGTTTGGTGGTGCTTTTAATCTGTTGATGTTCAATATTGGTGTTGTGCTCTTTGAAGTTGTTTGATTCTCAGCCTTTTTTTGCTTCTTGAAGTATTTTGGGAAGCCTTCATTTGCAGTATTTGGGAGTTTCTATTTGTTGTTGAAGATTACTGTCTTTGAATTTTGGGAGCTTTTTCATAGTTGATTATGGGGTTTTCATTGCATCCTGTTGTGATTATGTTGGAAAGGGGAAACTATAAACAATGGAAAGATGATATCATAAAACATCTCAGATGGCTTCATTTGTTGCCACATTTGTATAATCTTGTTCCCCCTCCTGGTACTGATAGTAAGAAATTTGCATGGAATTTCAAAAGGGATCGTGTCCTAGGAGTTATTGCAATACATACTGATGATGCCACTTTGGATGCTATTGATCATTTTGAGTGTCCTTATATTCTTTGGACTAAAATTTGGGAAATACATGGAGATCCTGATACCCCGCTATTCCCAGATGATATTGTTTCAGATTGTCTTGTGCCTCTTCATTTTTAAGATAGGATACCCTATGATAATGCTACTATGCAGGAGTTTGAAGTGTTGGAATAATTTGAGTCTTAAATGAGGATGACGAAGGTTCTTTAGATGCTCCTTCTGCTCCACCAAGGATAGTTGATATACCTTCACCTTCAGTGATTCATTGTGCAAAGTCATTGAGTGAGGCTCCTATCATTCCTATTCAGTAGGACCATTCATTTTGTGTTGATGATTCATTGAGCACATCTAGTGATTCATCACAACCAGTGTCTCATTGTCTTCCTGCTTGGGATTCTTATTTTTTGAACATTAGTTCATTGTTCGTGGAATCTCACATTTCTAATTTGGAGGACACATTTGAGGGTATATCCCTCCTATTTGATGATAGTTGTGGTACAAATGTTGTCACCCCATTTCAGTCTCTGGATATTGTACAACATCAGTTTCTAGTGATACCTTGTTTTTCACCTTCTATTGTGATAAGGCATGTTCCTGATTGGTTTGTGGCATCATCTTCCAAGGTCTTGGTGACATATGAGTAGATTCTAGAGACATCATCATACATATTCATGCTTCTTTCTTTGAATTCCTATTTGGAGTGAGAAGAATACCCGCACTTATATTTGGTTTTGTTTCTTCTGAAAGGGAGACAAGTTGTTTGTTGACATTGGATCATGTTTTGTTTTCAGACACCTACCATTTTTTTAGGTGATTAGACATTGTGGGGGGCTATATATACTCTCTCTCTTTCCCTCTTATTGGGGGGACCATTGATTGTTGTATATACATGGTGTATGGAGTCCTTGGGGGGTATTATTGAGTCCTCCATCTATGCATCATTTTTTTTCTTTTCTCTCTTTTGGAGAGGTTTTTTTTCCTATAGGGTTTTTTCTCCTTTTCTCTGGTTGTGCGAGATTGCATTGTAAATGGGTACCTAACATGGTTGTGTAGTCGGGACCCATATTGCATTCTCTGCATTTTTGCATTTTCATTCTCCCTAAGTTGCACTTAAGCGGGGTGTTAGTGTAATTAAGTTTTCACTTAGGGTAGATTACTCTGATTAGTTTCTCCTAGGTGGTTTTTCCCATGTGGGTAGTTTTTCCACCCAACACTTTTCTCATGGCTTTAAAAGCATGTACATTGTGTAAATTAATCATCTCATATTTCATTTTCTTCTCTAGTGAAGTAGCTTAGTGCTCCTCTCTTTCTCACATGAAGGTTTTTTGTCATTGATTTTTCCTGGGTTATTCACTCTAATAGTTAGAAAATTAGTTTTTAATATTTTTGGAAACTCCTAAAAAATTCATAACAAATTATTACTTGCAAAAATATTATAAAAAAATGTGTTACATTCCAGCATTTTTCCTTTACTTATATTGAAAGATAAAAAAAAAATTCTCATATTTAGGTTGGCCAAAATGACACTTGTTTTTTTTTTCAAAAAGTATAGTACTTCATTGAAATTTTAAATTTTCACCAAATAAATTTACTTTTTTTCTAAAAAAATTTAGCAACCTACAAACTACATTCAAATTACAACAAATTCTATTCCTACATATTTTCCAAAATATGTTAATAACCTATTCAAATTTTTATGTCAAGTTTCTTAACTTTATTTTTTTGCATTTTTAGTGCCACTTAGAGGCATAGTTTGGCCTATAATGATCCTCCACTTACCCTATTTGTAATTAATTTAAGTGTTTGTGGTGAATTTGTTCCATTCAATGCATGTAGGGAGTTAGTACTATTTTCTTTTTCCTTAGAATCCCTTTTCTTAAGTTTTATGCTTGATTCTTTTGAAGGTGCTTCTCCCTCTTCTTCAACCTTATTATTTTTCTCACTACTAGAACAGTTATGACTCCTTGACCATTTGCTATATCACAATTCCAACATAGGAATTTTTCTCTTTTCTCTATCTCTTGTTGTGGAGAGAGCTTACTAATTTCTCTTAGGTTAAATTTTTTTTCCATGTTTTTTCTAGTAGGATTAATTCAACTCTTGTGGCCCAACTAGTATTGGTATTCTACCAAAATATCTTGGCTTTGAAAATTTAACATGCTAGTTTGTTACCATATAATGTGGATATGTCCCAAAATTCAAAATTTAAAAATATCAAGTTATCGAATCCTACCCTTTTCCACTACTCTTTGGGAGCCAACTTGATACAAATTTGAAAAATTATTCATTATGTATTAGTATTTAAAAACATTAATTTGAATGTTGAAATACATCTAAGAATCATCCTAGATCATTCAAATATTTAAGTGATTAGGATCATTCGTAGGAATATCTCGATTTGGAGCACAACTTGCATCAAAATTCATTTTCAAATTTAGGACATTGCTTGCTTGCAATCTACCAAAGCTTAGCCAAGGTTGCAAAGTTAGTTTTTGAAGGAGGGTGATTAAGGAGAGCATGAACCCTTGCAATTCAACCATTTATCCCAAGGCATTTTCAAATATTGCCAATACTTACACGTCAACAAAGAACAAGAATCACAAAAACCTACATGCATTCAACAAAGTTAGAACAATACCCAAGAGATCATATTTTCACACAAGATTGATTTTGAACTATGAGATTGACCCACATAGAGTTTTGGATTTGTACAAAGTTGGAGGATAGCTTATACACCAAGGTCATTAATTTTCTATATTGTGACAAAATGGTTCTTCAAGTCATCAACATTCATATTCCATCCTTGTATCAAAATCTAAGTATACATTTAATTTTCAAAAATAACTTTGATTCCACATTTGTCTTTCCCAACTACTTTAAATTAATCTAAATTAATTTATACTTCATTTATATGCATTTATTAAATTGATCTAGATTTACATAAAGAAACATTTTTCCTTCATAATAATATATCATTATTTGAAAAGCTTACAAAATTGTTATTTTAAAATGAGTTTTAATTAAACTAAAAGAAAAAGTAAATGTAAATTTTAAAATAAATTAAATACACTAGAAAATAGTATTAATTAAAAAATAAGAAGCCATTTGAAAATTACAAACCTTACATGTGCTATTACAAATTTTATTAAAAAATAGAGAAACCTCTGAAAATAAAATTGTTGAAAATAGTATTTAATCAAATATGATAGAACAACTTCTAATATTATGAGGTAATGACTCTTTTAACTTCATAGAACAACCTACCAAAACCATCTTCTTCATCTTTGTGAGACCTCGAAAGCTTGATGGCCATTCTTCTAACCCAAAACAATGGCTCAAATCTAACTCTTCCAAGTTTTTGAGTTGCCCAAAGTTTGAAGGCAACTTTTTCAAATTTGAACAATAATCTAAGTGCAAACATTTTAGGGAAATGAGATGTCCAAAGCTGGAAGGCAATACACATAATGCAGAGCAGCCGCTTAAATATAATGATGTCAAATTGCTAAGTTGCCCAAAGTTTGAAGGCAACTTTTTCAATTCATGGCACTGATCTAACCATAGCCTTGTTAGATTGTTGAGATCCCCCAATTTGGAAGGAAGTTCTCTTAATTGATGGCAATCAATTAAATACAGTTCATTTAACTTTGATAGCTCTTCCACTCCATCTGGTAGCCTTTGCATATTTTTCAAATCAGAAAAGCCTAATTTTACAACCGAAGAAGAAGCCGGAGTGACCGTGGGAGGAATTTTAGAATTTGCAACTCCATTCTCAGAAGAACCTATAATGTGGAAAGCGCGCAGGCTTGGAGGAAGCTACATATTTGCATAGAAAATATGAACTAGGATTAAGTGTCATTATACAATCTAATGAAAGCTTTAAATTCAATGACAAATATGATTTAAAGAGGTAGAGTTTACCTTATAGAAACTCATTTCTTGCGTGAATGGGCCTCTGTACCTGACAAGACGCCCAAGTTTATCGAACTCCATTGGTAAATCAGGAACATTACTAGGGATTGAAAGATTTCTGAGTTGTTTAAATGGTGTATGACATTTCTCCCTGAATATTATTGTTGTTCCTTCATAAGACAACACTCTTAAGGATTTGCTCATACAATTTAGATGATTTTCATTGATTTCAATTGGAGGCTGGTCATATTCCTCATTTAAAAGGATGCCTTTTAAATTTTTGAGTTTCTGCATGAAAAATAAACCATACATTTCATTATGACTATGACTAACAAAAGTATTTTCATAAGATTGAGAATAGATGTACTAAGTATGACATACCTCTTCATCTTGCAAAAAATTTGATAAAGTCTCAGGATCTCTGATTCTGTTTTGCTCTGACATCTTTTTTCCTCTTGCTTGAACTATGTCATGAACAATTATTGTACCCATTTCAGATGTCTTGATGAATGAAGCATCTTCTAGAGCTCTGAATTCCTCCTCTCCGACTATGCAGGCCACTTTTTTTCTTGTCCAATCATGAAAGAAGGATGTGATATCTAGAAAAGCCTCTTTCACAGGTGGTAACAATCTGTGGTATACAAAATCGATCATACGATCACTGATATCCTCCTCTTCAACCTTCTCCCCTTCTTTGAGCAACTCTAATACTATATTAATAGTATTTCTGCTAGTTATGGCTAGTTGCGAACCAGCTATTTCCAGCAGAAGCGGAACACCACCACACAACTCAAGGAGGTTGTGAATATTCTTTTCATTATTGTAATTTGTAGCTTTCTTCAACAAAACCCTTCTGGCCTGTGCATGTGGAAGAGAACTCACACGATATTGTTGGCGTTGAATATTCCTGGCGTTGAATATATCTGTCTCATGCAAGTTTCGAGTTGTGACAAGTATTCTACTTCTGGGTGGAAGGCAATTGCCCAAGTCTTCAGGTAGAAGTTGCTTGAGATCTGTATTTTTTAGACCATTGTCAATGTAGAGAAATAAGGCCTGATTGGGATTCTTTTTGCAAAGCGACCAGATCATTCCTCGACCTTGGTCACAGTCTGTCAATTCCACATTCTGTTGGAACAGTCCATACAAAATCTGCTGCTGGAGGGCTTTAAGATCTTTCTTGTTACAATTTTGATCCATATGAATTCTACAATGTTTATAAGTTTTGAGGTCACTCTGTGCATAAACAGCATCAGCGAGTGTAGTTTTCCCAATTCCCCCAAGACCGTACACAACCACAACAATTGGTAATGCATCATGTGCATTCAAATCAAGGAGTTGAATTACGCTTTCCAGTCCGCTCTGGATTCCAACTGTAAGTTTTGTAGCAACACTGTGTTAGGATTTGCTTAATATAACAAGAAGATATAGTAAAATAAAAGTATCTTTTGAAGGATGGCCTTACCTCGTTCCTGGTATGCATAAAACTCCTGTGACTGGGGAGCAATCTTTGCTTGTCTGCTTTCTATCTCAATTACACCCAACAATGTGAGATCGGCATTTAAGCGATTTATTTTGTCTCGAAAAGCTTGTAAACTCTCAGCATTCACGAAAGCAGTAAGAAACCTTCAAAGAATTCAAAATTAAATTTTATATTAGAAAATAGACCCTGAATTTTATATCCTATTCTAAGATTTTAATATTACCTCATGGCAATTATTATCTCTAAAATTTTAATTATGTTATTATGTGAAACAGGGTGCTTTGACACCTTACGATTCCTGTGTAGATTACAAGGAGTAATAGAATGCCAAACAGATGTTAGTTCAATCAACCCAATAGAACGACAACTCCAATAGCAATGGGCTTGATTCAAAGCATGAGCATCAATACCTGCATCTTAAAGCATGGTAATTGGTCAAGAAGAAGAAAATAGAATTTAAGACCCGCATTTGATAATGATGAAGGAACCGTGAAAGGCATATAAGCTGCATTAAATTAAAGAAGAAAAATCCAACTTGAGGAAGTCTCTTGGGAAGAGAAAAACAGAACCAATGAACGCAGTAAGGGGTGCACTGTTAGTGTCAATGCGCATACCCAAAAGAATTAGGAAACATAGTCTTCTAAAAATTCAAGGAGAAGCCTGTGGATAAAGACAGGTTTTGAACAGACAAGAAAGAAGATGGAGAAAGTGGAAATGGAAATTGGTCTATGTGGCAATCAACCTGAAACATTTGTTTAACTGAAATGATAGTCGGTTCTCATTCTGTGTGTAAAGGTTTCACTTGTACCATAATTCATTAATTGTCCTCCTTGCTTGTTATATTGATAAGTGTGTATTATCATGTGGGAGATGGGAGAAGCTGTAACGAGAAGAGAAGAGACTGCATTAGATCTTAGGAACTTATTACTCCTATGAGATTGTTTTAACAGTTATGACACTTAGGATGTTTGTAGGATTGAGAGATTTCCTGAGAGTTCACAAATTTTGGGATGTTCTATGGATTGTAGGATTGTCTTTGTATTTCTATACTCAGTTTTTTACAAGGAGCAATGAGACTTTCTCATGTAATAGTGACATTTAGAACATTCTTAAAGGAGAGGGAAGTAGGATATTTCCTCTGTACACATGAGTGCATGGGTGCACTTGGGATGATTTTAAGGAGAATGAAATCAAATTGTGTTCCCTGTTTGTGTGATTTATGTCTATGCACTCTTGAGTTGTGTTACTCTAATATGTTTTGGTCGATAGGCCATTATATGTGAACATATCTTACAACTACCAAAAATCTTTATCTTTTTTTAAATTCATTTTTCGGACAACCAATCATATTTATTTAAGATAACATTCTATATTCTTAAATAGTTAATGGGCAGATGATATGTTGTCATCCTCTATTTCTAAGTAGCCTTCTTGGTAGCAATTTGTTGTCATAAATATTTATGTTTTATGTTATGGCAGAGAAGAAGCACTTTGTTCTTCTCAATGAAATTCTTTATCAATTTGTTAAATCAATAATGCATTCCTACCCTTTTCATTATGAGGATACTATCACATATACCCCTAATCCATGAAAGGCCGTTCAGTGGACCTGTGGAGGGACATTCCCCTTCCACTCCAGGCTAGAACCTTTAAGGAAGCCATTTAACCTTTTATGAGATCCTCCTCCTACTTCATCTTTGGAAGGAGTGGCTAATCTTCCTACTTCATTCCTGCCTCCCTCTCTACTTTTCCCAGCACCATATGCCAAGAAAAGCATCAAGAGAGGTTTCTGATGTGGAGCATCTACTTTAATATTCTCCTCCCACATTCAGTCAATTGAGTTTTTGTTCAGTCATTTCAAGACTCTTGTTTAACTATTTTTAGTATTTTGTTCAACAGTTTTATTTTGACTAGTCTTTACTTAACAGCTATCAACTATTTTCTAGTTTTAGCATTCAAAGAGTTTGATTAGCTTGAAATCTCTAGGAGCTGAGTTAGATGAGTTCGTAGGTTTTGAGGGTTAGTTTGAGAGGGAATTAGTAATGAGAAGAGGGATCGGCTCAGAGGAGACTGAGAACAGTAGAAGCTGAAAGTTATATGCTCGATATTGTACAATCTTTCCACTGTTGTGGCTATTCTGATAATTTTTAGTGACCAATATAATGTAAGAATAACCGGTTATGTATTTCTCTTGGCTATAGAGTGGATGTGTTTATGCCTTCTTGATTCTCTACTATTGAAATTGTGTATATTCTTAAAGGTAAGTCAAAACAGAGTATGTTTTGAGTCTAATTTGAAGGTTCTTAGAGTTTGAACTGCATCATTTTGTTATCATTGCGAAACTAAAATGGTCCAAAGGGGAGCTCACGTGATCTGGGAAAGAAGAGGCCAGAGGAAAGCAAGATGGAGAGGTAATGCAAATGAAGTACTCAGAAGGTTGTAGGCCCTTGAGGCTAGGTTGCCTCATGAGAATTCTAAGGACAAATTAGAATTTCAGAGAGGTCAAGGAGGTGAATAGCTTCCATGGGTTGGTGAATTTTATAAGAGATTAATTAGGAATTTCAGCGACATAAGCGCACCTTGACTGATTGCATGAAAGGGAAGGTCTTTACTTGGACAGAGGCAGCTGATGTGAGTTTTGAACAACTCAAAAGGAAGGTCAAGGAAGCACGTATGCTTGTTATATCCAACTTTGAGAAAAAAATTATAGTTGAGTGTGATGCTTCAAGGGTAGTTATAGGGGGAGTGTTAAGTCAAGAAGGAAAACCTATGGCCTTTTTCAGCGAGAAATTAAATGAAGTTAAAAAGAGGTACAACATTTATAATAGATAATTCTATGTTGTAGTACAAGCATTAAAATATTGGAGGCATTATCTTCTACATAGGAAACTCATCTTGATGAAAGATGATCAAGCCTTGAAGTACATAAATTCACAAAGTAAGTTGTCCCACAAACATGCCAAATGGACTTCATTCTTGTAGGCCTATACTTTTGTTGTGCAATACAAGGAAAAACCAATGTAGTGGTAGATGTCTTAAGTAGAAGGCATCATTTATTGGTTGTAATGAGTCATGGGCTGGTTGGTTTTGAAGAAATGGGCTGGTTGGTTTTGAAGAAATGAAGAGTGAAGATGTAAATTATTCATATTTTAGTAGCATTTATGCAATTCTACATAGTCAAGACCGTACAAGTATGCATCCATTTAAAGACTTCTTATTACTAGATGGCTTTTTATTTAAGGTGTCTCAACTTTGCATTTCCCTTGGATTGAGGAGAGAAAAGCTTGTGAGAGAGATGCATGGGTTGGGTGGACACTTTGGAAGAGATAAGACCTTTGGATTACCAAGTGAGAAACTCTTTTTCTCTAATATGAGAAGAGATGTGGATAGGTTTGTTGTTGCTTGCGGAGGTGTGCCCAATAGTAAAAGGACATCAAAATATAGGCCTAGACATGCCCTTGTTAGTGCCAAAGGAACCATACACTAATATTTCCATGGATTTTGTCTTGGGGCTGCCACAAATTGAAAGAGGTAATGATTTAGTGTTTATGGTGGTGGACCACTTTTCTAAAATGGCCTTTTTCATACCTTGTAAGAAGAAAAATGGTGCAAGTGAAGTGGCACATTTGTTCTTAATGGAAGTCATGAGTTTCCATGGTATTCCTAAAATTATAACTAGTGATAGAGACATCAAATTCTTAAGCCACTTTTGAGGGTCTTGTGGAAAAAATTGAATAGCAGGTTGCAATTCAGTTCAACATATCATCCCCAAACCAATGGTGAAACTAAGGTGGTGAATAAAAGCCTAGGCAATCTATCGAGGTGCTTAGTGAGTGATAATCCTCAACAATGGGATTCAATGATACCTGGATCTGAAGTTGCCTATAATTCCACCATAAATAGGTCTATAGATATGTCTACATTTCAAGTTGTGGACTTAATTGATCTACTAATAAACCCACATAACAGCCAATAAGCTACAAATTTTGTAGAGAATATTTTAGAGGTACATCAATAAGTTAGGTCCAAATTACAGTCCATGAATGACCAATATAAGAAGAGAGTCGATTTGCATTGGAGAAGAAAAGTCTTTTAAGAAGGAGAAATGGTCGCTATACATCTACACAAGGAAAGGTATCCCCAAGGTGCCTACAACAAGTTAAAGCCCAACAAGATTGGACCTTGCAAAATCATAAAGAGGATAAATGATAATGCTTACCAAATATTTTCCTGAGGACTTGGACATAAATCCTATCTTTAATGTCACTGACCTGTATTCACACTTAGCTAGGACTAATGAGGATGAGGAGAAAAGCAAAATGAGAAGTAAAACAACAATTGGACCAAGCACTTGCCAAAGAAGAAGAGAAAGTAGGTTGAACGAGTGCTAGATACGAAAATGGTGGCTTCTTGATCCAAATTCTATAAACTGTATCTTGTTAAGTGGGAAGGCCTGCTAGATTCTTACAACTATTGGATCACAAAAGCTGACTTGCTTAAGTACAGAGAAATAACACCCTCTGAACCAATACCAGTAGGTTTAGAGTTACTAAGAGAAGGGGAGGATGGTGTGGAGCATCTACGTTAATATTCACCTCCTACATTCAGTCAGTTGAGTTACTGTTCATTCATTTTAAGACTTTTGTTGTTTAGCAGTTTTGTTTGGACCAGTCCTTACTCAACAGCTGTCAGTTATTTTCTATTTTTAGCTTTTGAAGAGTTTGATATGTTTGAAATCTCTAGGAGCTGAGGAGTAGGAGGAGTTCGTTGGTTTTTAGGGTTAATCTAAGGGGTAAATTAGTAATGAGAAGAGGGAGCAACTCAGAGGAAACTGAGAACGTCAGAAGCTGAATGTTATATGGTCAATATTTTACTATCTTTCCACAACTGTGGCTATTCTGATAAATTTTAGTTACTAATATAGGATAAGAATAATTGGTTATGTATCTCTCTTATAGAGTGGATGTATTTATTCCTTCTTGATTCTTTGTTGTTGACATTACTTATATTCTTAAGGGTAAGGCAGAACATAGTATGTTTTGAGTCTAATTTGCGGGTTCTTAGAGTTTGAACTACATCAGCTTCTCTTTGTGGACTTTCCTAATACTCATTTTGGTTTTCCCCACAAAAGGAAGATATTGAAGTATGGGAGGCAACAAAGTGAACATCTGACTGACTTGACAACCTTCATCCTCCATACTAATGAAATTTTTGCTAGCTTCTTTGTGGGGCTCCAGAAATTTCTTTCATATGTGAGGATAAACTTCTTCTGAACCATGGCAGTCATTATGTATTTATATTATTTTTATATCTAAGACCTTGCTTGTTTTCCACAACTTTGAGAACTGAACCCATTTCTCTCTAAGGAGAAAGAATCAGAAGGTGAAGAGATTTGTTTTCCTTGCAAACATTCACTCCATGCCCCACATTAAGGTAGATAAAACAACAGAGAAAAGGAGTGAGAAGAAAGTGAGAAAAGAACCTTCTGAAGGAGAGGTAATTCCAATTCCCTAGAAAATTTCTAGCTGGCATTAATTGTGTAGATTCTTTCTAGCAATTTTTCATCTATTTTTACCAAGTCACCTAGACTTCAGCCAATTGCATAGAGACAAACTTATTCCAAAACTCTCTAGGGAAGCTGTACAAGCAAATCCAATCTTTCTAACGAGCAGCAGGGGAGAAAAACCCAATAAAGCCAGGGGACCATCTTTCGAAAGAGATCTTCCTGTTTTGGATTCTGATATCCACATGGAGGACAACATTATAACCCTCTAGAAAAGGAAAAAAAACCAAAATAAAGAAACATTTTCGGGTAAAATATACCGACTGGGAGGTGACAAATAAGACTGCACCCATTCTTGGATTGTTGGGACTAAGAGCCAAGGCTCCTTACAATGCCATAACAAAGCATAGGCCCGAATCTTCACAGATTCTGCTGCAACCAATTAATCTGAAATGGGACAATTGGAGTAGATTCGGGCATAGCCAATATGGGGATGGACCCGGTAGGACCTTACTCTAAGAGGAACTGCATTAGCCCCTATCAACACAGGGTGCTACTAGGAGCACTCTTTTCCCTCCCAGAATTCTAAAAATTGCGCGTATTCTTCTCTACATACTGCTGACAATTGATCTTGAATCTTCCAATGCATTATTTGACCAATTTATTTTCACTATGGTGGTTTAAATGCAAAAGACCATGGAAGAATGAGAGTTAGGTTTTTTGCTTTAGGGAATACTATTTAAGCTGCAGATGGAGGATCTGGTATTGGTTATGTGGGAGAGTATTATTTTGCATAAAGAAGGGATTTCTTCTTTGAAGGGCATAGAGGAGAAAGGAAAAACCAAAAACATTGTGTAAATGGTGAGAATGCCTGGGGTGGTTGAAAAATGGTGGGAAAGCACCTGTGACGTCATTCCATATTTAATCATAGCTACCATATTCTTGGCATGTTTCAGGTTGGGTAGAGAATCAAGGGCATAGAATGCTTTGCTTCAACAGTGTAAGAGCACCCGAAAGACGTTAAGATGCCCACTGATTGGTTCAGAGGGCCACGGTCATTCATCTTGCAATACGTTGCTAAATCTAGACTGTTTAACGTGTCACCACAATATTTGACTCTGCCAGCAAAATCACTTAGTTATCTTGTGAATATGAAACTAAAGAGGGCTCTACTAAATAATCACAAAGTTGATATGGTAACTTCTATTTTTGTTAAATATTTGGATGGTCAAGATTTATCTTGTTTGAGTTTACCGGTTAATAAGTGTGGGGATAAAATAGAGGTAGTTAATTTAGTTTTTGGGCTTTTTAATCTTGTGTGTTTGTATTTTAATTTATTTTTTATTTTTTTTGGATATAATGACTCAACAAAATTTTAGAAAGATCAATGATTATGAATAAAACATACAAGATGAGATGTGGTTATTGTATTATACTCATTCTAGTCTTAGTGCAACACATGTTTCTAAGGTGAACCTTTCCCAATTAACATTACAACACACACCATCACTAGAGTTAGTTGACTTAAGAGGTCACGAGTTCAACACTTGATTTGCTTGAGGTGTGGATGAGGGTCCATTACACCACTCTAGAGGTTATAAGGGGGCTCATCTAAAAAATTCACTACAACACACACAAAAATAACATAAATCTATCACTATCAAGTTTTCAAAGTACATGCAACTTTAAACAATTTCTATCAAGTATATTCCAATGATAAAGACTTGTCACTATCTTATCTTTATTTATATATTGTTTAAAATATAAAGATTCTTTATAAAACAAAATTTAAATCATTATAAAACAATATTCTTTGATTCTTAATTTAATATTTTATTTCAAATAATTATATATTATAATTTGGACAATAAGTTATATCACATCATGGAAGTGTGAACCATTTCAACTACAATAAAATTGAATTATTCACATTTTGCAGGAGCTAAACATGACTTTCAAATAAAATCAAATGGATAATTGAACCTACCTAAAAATATCTGTCCTTGTTGATTGGGAAATGCACATGGCGCATCCCACCACAATGCATTGGACTGCCTCATTTAGTTTGTGCTTCTGCTCTGGCATTTGATCATTCAACCACACAATATGCTTTGCAAGATTAAACATGTCTTTGAGAAGTTCAAAACACTCTCGATAGTTTTTTGACATCTGACTATGTCTTTCTAATGTGAATCCCACCACAGAAAATGCTGCTAGCAACCAATGAATTTTCCCAGTATCCTTGAGAAAATTCATAACTACTTTCTTTGTCTTTGCACTCACTGCATCCTTGAAATCTTGCTGCACAAACAACAATATAAATGGTTCCATTAATATGTAAATGTAAATTCTTCACATCCCTTATAATTTGAAGTAAATTAAACATGTTTAGAGTTAAAACCGTCCAAGGATACTTCAAATTAAATGGCATAGAAATGTCACCACCCATTAAAAAATTTATAGTTTTCAGATGCAAATTAAACCTTGTCACGAAGTCTGTCAATGTGCTTCTCTACTGTTTCCAGCAATGTTTGGCCATCCTTGATATAAGGACTTATTGATGCTTCTTCATTTTTAATGTCTGACTGCATATGAGAACACAAGACAGAGGGTGAGGTAGATTGGCAAGCTATGTTTAATATAAAGCTTATAATGAAATTAAAACACAAAATACAATATTTTAAAATAATTATAAGATAAATAGAAATACAGTTTAAGAGAAGGTAATGTCAAAAAGAGGATAGAGTCTGCACATATTCAAATTCAAAGGGGATATAGTATGAATATCAAGTAAACTAAAAAGTATTCCACTGAAAAAAGCTGCCTTATTCATCAAACGGGAGTCTGGTTGGTAGTAACCTGATAAACTAGGTACCTAAGTTTGCTATATAAACTTAATATAATGTGGTAGGTCTAAAGTCTAGATTAATAATATTAGATTTTTATATTTCATAATGTTGACTGTTGCTGTTGTTGTTGTTTCTGGATTCAATTGTGTGTGATTTTTGGATTACATTCTGTGATCTTATCTTTTTTCTGTTTAAACTCTCTAATATCTTGATAATAGATCACAGAGTGTGATTCCAAATGTTAAAGAAAAAATTCACATACAATCAAATCTAAAAACAGTAAATCATAAAAAGTCTAAAACAAACGAATGTTCAAAATTGTTGCACTGCAGAAATTTTAGTTTAAAAAGCCGAGATAACTTACTTTGTTAATTAACAGCTTCTCGATAAAATGAATTAGATCGTTAAGTTGGCTAATATCATTGAATTTGTGTAGAAAGCTCATAACATCAGTCTCTATGGCAGTGGAAGGTTGACCAATGGTTTTTGGCTGAGAAGGTTGTGAAAGCTCTGAGGTGGAAGGCCCAGCAATAGCTTCCTCAGGAGTTGAAGAGGATGAGAAGCAAGAGCATGAAGGAAAAAAATACTTGGCCATTGCTAACAGTGAGGAGATAATAGAGGGAAGAAAGAAAATGAAAAGCTGCTGCTGCTTCTTTCTCCACAGACAAGATCACTTGCTTTCTTCTTTGCGATTCACGACCATGAAAGGCTTATTTAAATCAATTGTGAATGCAGAGAATGATTCAATTGTGAATGTGGGGCGTGGTTGAAAAGATGGAATTGCACTCCGTGCCTTCCCAGATGGACGGAAGTTTCAGCAGCGTCATATCTTTAAATCAATTTGTGAATGCGGGTCATGATTGAAAAGATGGAATTCAATTGTGGATGTGGGGCATTGTTGGAAAGCTGGAATTGCACCCCGTGCATTCCCGGATGGACGGCAGTTTCAGCAGCGTCATATCCTTAAAATGTACTTTTACACCTGGCAGCGTCGAATATGTGAAATGTTAATTTGTCAGAGCACTTCCTCCGAGGAATAAAATCTTTTAAAGATCTATCGTCGTATAATGAAACAAAATCATGGCAGCTCTGAAATGGAAGATATGTCATCTTGTGTACCACCGTATAAAAACAAAGATTCCCGTATAATCGTCATTTGTTGTTCTCTTTGCAGTGATACAAATATAAAAATAAAAAACAACATTAGTACTCATTGCATTTGACGTGCGCCAAAGAAACTTTCTTGAATCGCCATTTTTATGGAATTGGATGGTTTATGGAAATTTAATATAGTATTATCAAAGTCATGAGGTTTTGATGGTCTGTTTTTTATTTTAAAAAAGTGTTTATATTATTTTTATAAAACAGTATCATATATTCGAAAAAAAAAAGAGAGAGTGGGTCGCTTTGTGCTTTATTAACAGGAAGTGAGATCCATGATGAACGCGAGGCAGGACGATGCGCATGCAGTCTAACCTCACGAATGACGAAATAATTGAGGGGATGGTGTAGAAGCATCCAAGTACACTAGTACCATCCTATGACACCATAATTTCTGAGGCACTAAATGTCCTGTTGTAGGGTTAACCAGTAGGGACGAAACGTCAGGCAACATCTGTGATGTGAAATGAAGGTTTTTTTGACAATTCTCACGGCAGTGCCGTGTCTATCTGGTATGCTGGACCGACTGTGCACATGAAATTATTGTCTAGGAATTTGTACATTTCTCAGACCACTGCATCGGATCAATTATGCAATCTTATGTACTGACGTAGAATTTGTCAACAAGGAAATGGAGAATCGGTAGAGGTAGGCAACCGCCTAAAACACCTATCAAAGCAGAAACTCGTCTCCATTAATTGTGTGGCACTTTTTGCTTTATTAACAGGAAGTGAGCTCCGTGATGAACTCCAGAGAGGACGATGCGCATGCGGTCCAAGCTCAGGAAAGGCGAAATGATCTGAGGCACTAAACGTCAGGCAGCATGGTGTGATGTGAAATGAAGATTTTGAGTGTGCACAAGAAATTATTGTCTAGAAATTTGTATATTTCTCAGACCACTTCCTCGGATCAATTATGCAATCTTATGTACTGACGTGGAAAGTGTACCATCGTATAAAAAACATAGTGGAGAAGATCTGATCGTGGGCGGAGTCTTATATTGGGTATAGTTATTGATCAAGGTGGCGTCAGTTCAGTTTTTATTTTTCGTCAATCCTGTCTCATGATGAACTCCAGAGAGGACGATGCGCATGCAGTCCAAGCTCAGGAAAGGCGAAATGATTGAGGGGATGGTGTACAAGTACTATCCTATCACACCACAATTTCTGAGGCACTAAATGTCCTGGTGCAGGGTTAACCAGTAGGGACTAAACGTCAGGCAGCATCTGTGATGTGAAATGAAGGTTTTTTTGACGATTCTCACGGCAGTGTCTATCCAGTATGCTGGATCGACTGTGCACATGAAATAATTGTTCATTTCTCAGACCACTTCCTCGGATCAATCATGCAATCTTATGTACTGACGTAGAAAGTGTACCATCGTGTGAAAAACATAGGGGGAAGGTCTGACAGTGCGAGGAGTCCTATATTGGGTATAGTTATTGAGCGAGATGGGGTCAGCTGATTTAATAAGGTAATTTAAATTTTTTTAAAATTTACATTTTATTAATGATCACAATTTTTTTAATATTTAATTATTATTTATTCAAAATGTATGTTAGAAATATGATATATTTATACCTCCTATTTTTAATAATATTATTATTAAAAAAAAAATACCTCCTACTTACCAATATGATATATATAAATCGAGGTGTCAATATTTCAAATTGATACATATTGTACATATATTCTTTTAAAAAGATTTTAAATTCATATTGTAGTGTTAAGTTTACGGGTGGAAAATATACATTTTAATTGTATGGAATACATATTACATTTTAGAACATAGAGATATTAATTGTCTCAAATACACATGAAGCAACCATCCACAATAAAATAGTGTTTTCCTTACATAAAGTCCCTTATAAAGGAAATGCATTGTTAAGTGTCCCATCAACCAAATAGTTATGCCCCATATCTCCTTATCAACTTAATTTTATCAAGAGATATTTGCCCAAATTCTAGTCAATTCCTCCATGAATACCTACAAGTAGTACACACAAAGGTGTAAGACTCGCCAATCAAGCCATCAAAACAAGAGGACACAAATTTAAGATTTTAGACCAAACAAGCATTCAACCAAAATAATTAATTGCTAAACTTATTACAAAATTCAAGACTGTAAACATCCATCAAATCCATCTATTGATCTCAAATGAATTGATTTGCATAATTTATATTCAACCAATCAAATGAAAGTGCACACATCAACATCTCCTCTCACATTTTACAATAAATAAATACATTTTTCTAGTCCAATTTTCTTAGATCCTTCAAAAATTTCTTACAAAGTTCAAATTGCACTCAACTATCTACTCAGTCAATTGTAAGTTTGCACTACATTGTAAATTCTTATCTACTTTATATAATGTAAAATGCTGATATGCTTTGTAAATTTAAGACTTTAGACCAAACATGCATTCAACCTATGACCGATGGATTAGTACAGGTTAACCACACTTGATCCATGAGGAATCAAAGTGTGATTTAGCCACTAAACCTCATTCCCAATAAAATCATTCAATGTAAATCGAAGTGGAAGCCATTAAAACCTAACATGTTAAACTATAAAAGCTTTTGAAATACCTACTCTAATCCATTGAAACTTATTCTATTGGGGGATTGGTATTGTGTTGATGTGAAACGATGACCCTTTCCCAATCTCGTGGGTAAATGAGCTCGTTTCGACTGATTCTATTGAAGAAAATCGACAAAAGTGATGAAAGATGTGTATGAAAACATGATTTAAAGCTAAATTAGCATGATGCAAGCTAATTAAACATGATTTTATGCTAAATGATGAAGATATGCGAATTCTAAGCTAATGCTAAGTGGATTCTAAGTTAAAAAAATTCAAACCCTAATTTATAAACAAGCTAAGAGGGTGATCCCACAATAGTGGTTTACAATTTTTGGCCAAACTGGACACTAAAATATTTTTTCTAATTAAATCTTCATTTTCGGGCACCTATAGCGGCTAAACCATGAAGAATTTGAAGATGATGCAAACTAGTGATTTGTCACATTTTTTCTGTAGATTCTAAATATATTTTTTTCAATTTTTTTTTAATAAGATCTCACTTCTTTTCCATCTCCTTCAAAAACTATTTTTTCAGTAAACAACATTTTTTAAGGAGTGACACTCACCATATAACACAACTTTTTTTCCATGAAGGATAAAATTCTAATTCTTTCAAATTTAGATTTGTAACTATTATATCTAGTGCTTCCAATTGGTTAGATAGTGTTTTATTGAATATTTTTTCCTTAATAAAGTTTCAAAGTCAAACCAATTACAATTCAGACATAGGTGGACAATATAACACAATTTTTTTTGTATGTATCAAAATTCAATTTTTTTTTGGTTGGATCAAGGACTTCAATATTTGGTGTACTCATATTTTTCAATTTTTTTTTGATAATCTACTATTTTTCCACATATGCAGAACAAAGAGCTTGATTTTTAGTGAAAAACCTATGTTTAGTAAAACTATAAAAAAATACATAATAAAACCAAAACATATTAAAATTATATTCATTGGATAGCTCATTCTAAGGACTTCCATCATCTAGTTGGGTCTGTGAAGCTTGGACCTCCATTTTCATCCTCAACTTGAGCTTCGAAGCGCAAAATTCTAGACATTTTTGGTGTCAGATGGTGAGAAGGTGGGAAAAGGGGGGTTCAGGCGAACCAGGGGGGGTTCTCTTGAACTAGGGTTCATTTGAACCTTGGTTCATTCGAACCCCCTTTCAAAAAGGGTTTAACTTTGTGTTTTTTGTGAGAATGGTGGTCCCTTGCATTTAATGGGTTCACTCAAACCAAGGCTCATTCGAACCCCAAAAACTAGATATTTTTGCATGGGGTCATTTTTTGCAACTTTTCCTTCCTCACTCAAATTGTAAATAACTTTTGTGGGTTTACCCAAGATGGATGCAAGGAAGCCATTAATGGAAGCTTAAAACTAATATGCAACTAAAAATGAACTAAAATATGCTAAATGTGAGTAAAGTATGAGTGTGAGGGTGAGTGAATTCAACAACATAAGTTTGCAATTGAAAGATGGATCCATTTGTCTCCAAATAATGTTTTATTTATAAAAGAGCAAATGAGAAATGAAGGGTTGAGATTGAAAAGATTAATCAACAATCAAAGATGAAAGAAAGAAGAGGCATGGATCATGGATTCTCATCAATGGGTGAGAATGCAAGATGAGATTTAATCAAGGGATCCCATTTTTTCCAAACAAACACACTTTTGACCTGCACACATAGGTTACAAGGTAACTTGCTCAAGAAGTCACAAGTTTAGCTTGCTCAAGAAGCCAAGTGAGAATATCCCTTTTTCAAATGATTGGAGGAGAGAATATTCTTTGGAATATTCTCATGGGTGAGGAAAAAAGATATTTTGCAAATTAAAACAAAGTTTTAATTGTGCAAAAAATGGGGTAAGGAATATTCCATGGGAATATTCCCCTTTTGGAGGAAAATTAGATTAATTGTTAATTAAACAAGGTTTAATCATACAATTAAGGGATTTTAGAGGAATAAAGTGATTTTCATTAAATTAAATGATTTAATGAAAGGGGGAAAGGTGACATGACATTTAATTAAATAAATTAGGGTTACTTAATTAAATAAGATGACTTAGGGAATGCAATTAAATATTTTGATTTATTTAATTTAATATGATGAAATGTTAGCGTGAAAAGGGTGAATTAACCTAATTTGATGAACTAGGTTAATAGATGGAAATGGTCAATTAATTAAATAGCTAGGCTAATTTAATTAATTAAGTGAAAAGAGGATGTGTTTCAAGATGAAATGATGTTAGTTGGGTATGTGCAGGATCATGATGGGCCAAAAAGTGGCAATATGATGGGTATGTGGCTGACGACTTTCTTTTTACCCAAATTTGATAAAATGAAAAGGGTTTTTAAAGGAGATTCTCAGCTTTCCACCAATATAAATTATGCTTTAATTTTAATTTAATAAGTAATTATTATTCATTTTCTATTCAAATTAAAACTAAAGTCCTGATTGATAGGCTAATTGAAAAATATTTATAGCTTTCAAATGGTATCATATTTTTTGAATCCAAAATATGCATCACATTCTATGCTTCACATACTATAGGATTAAAGAAATAAAATTTGAATTTCATGAAGTTTTGACCAATTTAAGGTGGTTAGACATACACATTTTTTATATTTTTTAAAATTTGCAATAAAAAAATCATAATTAATTATTTACTTGGAAAAAAATTACAAAAAAATATGCATCACATCGGGACATGAGTCCTCTACTTATATCTAAAATATAATAAAAAATATTATCATTTTATTGTGGTTAGGGTGGCCAGACAAAGACCTACTTATTTTTTCCCTAAAATTTAAGTACTACTGCATTGAAATTTCAAATTTTCACCAAATAGATATATATATATATATTTAAAGAAACCTAGTAGTTTAGAAACTACATTCAATTTTCTACAGATTCTATTCTTACATATTTTTGAAATAATATAGATAACTTATTCAAATTTTTATGTCAAGTTGCCTAACTCTGAGTTTTTTGAATATTTTGCCACTTAAGGGCCTATTTTTTCCATGATGATCCTGCACATACCCAGTTAGCCAATGTGATCCATCGAGACATTTTTAAGTGTCTACATTTTGCCCCTCTTTGAAGCAATGTACTAGTTGCATTGGTTCAAAAACTTATATTGATTTTGATGTTGATTTTGATGCTAATGATGCAGAAAAAAATATCGATGATCTCTTTGAGATGTTGATAGCCAAGCTAAAGTTGATTGATCTGATTGATTGATTGATAACATTTTTGAGGATTCACAACAATGCAAGGATTGTGTTGAATAACACGAGGATTGATAGGGGACAATATATCCCAATGATGGTTGATTGCTCCCTTGAGAGATCAATAAGAGAATAAAGTGTTTTGATCAGGCTCAGAATAGGTGAAAATCAGACTTATGCTTGAGATTCTTGATATTTCAGGTTACTTTTGAATCAAAGAGCTACAAAATTTCAAATTGTTGAGCTGAAGATGATATAGATGCCCCACTATGCCCCAGTGGAAGAGGGATTGCTAGTAAAGAGGATGAAATTTATAGTTCCTGGAAAGCTCAGGTAGACAGATTTCATGATGTATAGATAGTCATCGACTATAGGTAGCTTCATGTATATTTCAATGTAGATCACATAGATTTGATGCTTAGATAGAAATGTTAGTAAAGATAGAAGAACAAGAAGAATAAGATGGATGAATTGACCATTGATTTTGATTATTGCGTCAAAAGATCCAACAAGTCTATGATCCACCGAGACTTTATAAGAGATGGTGATGAGAAATGCACGACGAGGATGAAGAATGCATGATGATGATAAAGAATGCATGATAATGATGTGCTCATTTTTCAGGATTGGGTTTTTTCATCGTTCCTTATTGTTTGGTATAACACATAGACATGATGCATCAAGGTATTAATAACCAAGACGACGTTGTATCTAGTGTAATGGACTTTAACTTTGCAAACAAATATGATAGTTCTTTTCACACCTTGACATATAAAAACCTCGTTGGAATGTAATTTAGAATCTTTAGAATATATCAGACCAAAGCATATGCAATAGTCAACAATGTACTCCAAACAAATTTCCTACACACAACTAAGCAAGTATGCGCCAAGATTATTTTACAAGAGTATACACAAGCACATCAAATGAAAGATAATGATCGATGCCCCATTCATTTCTCTCTAAATATTTTTAGATAGACATCATCGAGAGGTCCTTGGAATGGGTCATTAAGATAAATTATAAGAAAAGATCAAAGACAAACAATTAGTGTTATGATCTATATCTCTTTCTCGTTTAACTTAGCTAAGGTGATGTTTGATACTAATGTCCATCGCAGGAAGGATACATCCTAGGACATGTTGATTAGATGGTTGTTTGATGTTAGGATGATGGTGAGCTTTATGATAAGCCATTAATATAAACTTTACTGGTCACATTTACCTATGATTTAGACTTTAGATTTTGATGATTAGGTTCTCACTTTACGACTTGCTAGACTTGTTTATGTTTGTTTTCCAAAAGGTTGAAGGTGACAATAGATTTATTATGGGTGAAGGTTTATTGCGGGTGAAAGCGAGGTGGGATGGATGGTTTTGGATTTTCTGGGATATTTCAATGTTTTTAGTATTTTTGAAAATGTTTTGAGGCTTTTTTTTGGGGTCTTTTTGAAAGTTTATGCGAATGTTTATGTTTTTTTATTATTTGAGGTTGTTTAGGGTTTTCTAAAGATATTTGAGGCTATTTAGGTCTTTTGAATGTTTTCCAATGCTTTTGTGTTTTTTGTTTTCAAATGTTTTTGTGTTTTCTGATATTTGAATGTTTTTGGATTTTTTGATTTATCTGGATGTTTAGAGGTTTTCTCGATATTTGAATGTTTAGGGATTGGCTATGTGTAGGATCATCACGGAAAAAATAGGCCCTTAAGTGGCAAAAAATTCAGAAAAAATCAAAGTTAGGCAATTTGATCTAAAAATTTGAATAAGTTATCTAGGTTATTTCAAAAATATGTAAGAATATAATTTGTATCAAATTGAATGTAATTTCTAAACTACTAGGTTTATTTTTTAAAAAAATCTATTTGGTGAAAATTTGAAATTTAAATGCAGTAGTACTTAAATTTTAGGGAAAAATTAAAAAGTAGGTGTCTGTCTGATTACCCTAGCCACAATAAAATGATAATATTTTTTATAAGATTTTAGATATAAGTAGAGGACTCATATCCATGTGATGCATATTTTTTTGTAATTTTTTTCCAAGTAAATAATTAATTATGATTTTTTTATTACAACTTTTAAAAAATATAAAAATTTGTATGTCTGACCACCTTAACTTGGTCAAGACTTCATGAAATTTAATTTCTTTAATCCTATAGTATGCAAAGCATAGAATGTGAAGCATGTTTCAGATTCAAAAAATGTGATACTGTTTGAAAGCTATAAATGTTTTTCAATCAGCCTATCAATCATGACTTTAGTCATAATTTAAATAGAAAATGAACAATAATTATTTATTAAATTCAAAGTAAAGCATAATTTATATTGGTGGAAAGCTGAGAATCTCCTTTAAAAATCCTTTTTGTTTCATCAATTTTGGGTAAAAAGAAAGTTGCAGTTACATACCCTACACATACCCATCATATCGCCACTTTTTGGCCCATCATGATCTTACACATACCCGATTTTCTATTTTTTGACCAAGAATCTAACCTAAATACCTCTCCTAGAGGTCTCGGGGGCTGATCAAAGATAATCCTTACCTACATTATACATGCAAAGACCACGTAGTTTGACTGAGTCAACTTATTAAAGATGAAGGTATGAACCGTTGAGAGATGTTAGTTTATTATGACGAACTTCTAAAGGACTGACCTAGGGTGTCTCGGGGGCACATCAATGATGGTCTTGCCTACATTCAAGCTCAAAGACAACATAGTTCAACATGGTTCTATTTTTGGATTTTCGATGTTCGACCCTTTTAGGGTTTTGATGTGTTTTGGATGTTTTAGATTTTTCCTTTACAATTTTCTGAATATTTTTACATTTTAGTTGTATAGGATTTTGCAAGTGGTTTTGGATTTTATGATGAACATTTTACAAATGTTTTTTGGTGTTTTCGATGAGATTTCAAAGTGAACAATACCTAGATCACAATGTTGATGTCACGTTATGGGGTATAAGACATGGATCAAGAGTTATTTGAAAACAAGAGTGCAATAACCTGCCCCTAGTGTCTAGCAATTCTTCATAATGCAATGATAACCAAGAGAGGTAATGTATATGTGAAGATTTTGACAAATTTTTATCATGCTAGATACGGGCTATGGGACTTCACGAGATAAAATGGTAAAGAGCCTATCAAAAAAAATTCCATGAGTAGAGTTGAAGTATATGCTGAATCTTTGTCAAGATTAAGATAAAGTGGAATATCTGGATAAATTTGGATTGGATGGATGGAGAAAGCATTGGATTTATCATGACAAGGATGAGATGCTTCTATCTAAGATAGATCATAAAGACACTCGATTATATTCATGATTCCTATTTTCCAGGTTTTCATCATAGTACTTTCCCAAAGCGCCACCATAGTGGTTTTCACTAGAGGATGATTTTTATTTTTACTATTTTCTTGATTTGTTTTTTTGATATTTTTCATTTTTTTAGAGATTTTACCCTCATGTTGAACCACTTGGTGGAATTGATGTAGAGGCCACTATCATAATGTGTTAGCGATATCGTACTTGAAGAAGTTGCTTTGCTAAGATACAAGCACTTGAATGCAACCTTGAAGAACTTTGATCTACCTTGTGGATACTAGAATTAACCTTGTCTATGTGCGCACATTGCGATAAAGTTCCTTCAAAGTCCTTATGATGAAGAGTATCTCTTCCAAAACAAGGTCAATGCAAGAATTGGATAGCATGAATGGAGTGGACTGATGCAAAGCTAGGAGGATCACAATTCAACTCAACCAATCATTCAAAGCAATAATACAAAATTCTTGCTCTTAGGCATTCTTGGCTTACTTTGCAATAACACAACTGAGAAATCATCAAAAATGAAAAAAGGATACAAAATTGATTCACTTGAAAACTTTCATGAACTGATTCATCTCAAACAAATGATTAAGTGCATTCTAGATCACATTGGAAACATTGTCATGGAAGCCCACAATTTAATGCAATGAACTGGCATTAATAACTTCCACAAAACAAATAATGAAGCCAATCGATTTAGTGAGATTGAAGATAAAATAATTATAGACTTTTCCTCCAATTTTTATGAAGATCCAATGGTGGAAATGAAAGTTATTGCATTTTTCCCAAAACTGAAAACCCTAGGTAGGGTTCAAACTTGCCCTCACAAAAATGGTCATAACTTATTCAAATCTAAATGAAATTTGATGCGACTTTCAAGAAGAAAATTAAATTAGATTCACATGGAAACAAAATACAACTGGTTTCAGATCCAAAATATAGACTATACAATCTATACCATCACTTTTTTTAGAATGCAAATTCTGCACAATATTGTTAGAATAGGGAAGTCTCACCAAAATAGTTATATCTCCCACAAAACTCAATAACATTCAATGAGAAAAAAAGCATTGTAAACTAGAAACAAATATATTTCCATCCATATATGATACTCCATGATATGAGTCCAATAATAGGCTGTACAATGCACAACTTTAGCCTGGCAACAATGTGAGAATTAGAAAATGCACACAAAATTTGAGGTTTCCATTCATCAAACTTCAAAAATAATGTCTCCAACCTCCAATTCGAGTTTTTGAGGGTGTCTATATAAATTTCAAACCAAAACCAACTATTTGCAACCACCTTTTGATTAGTTTGTTGACAAAACACCTTAATGACACTTTTTGACTAGTTGCTTGACAACTTTTTTGAGCAAGTTTTAAAATTTTTACAATATAGAACAACTTTAAACATTATTTGACAAATGACTTAATATATGAATTCCTAAGACTCAAAAACCTCTAAAATGGTCTGATAAACCTTATTATAAGACCCAATACAAAAAATAGAGCAACTATTTACAAATGGCCTCATGGAGGCAAGAAATCAAACAGGTGCTCCTGCACCAAACTCCCGGGGGAAAAAGAATTCAAGCCCCTTTGAATTATCTTCTTCTTGATCTTCCAATTCCTTTGCACTTTTTCCTTTGTTTTTACAACATTATTTGGTCATTTCTTCCTTTTCTTCTTCTTATTCCTTCTCCTATCAATCATCCTTGCAACTTGGAGGTTCCAAAGCTCCATCATATCATCATACACTTTTCTTTGTCCTTCATGACATACATAGTTCAAAGAAAAATTAGAAACAAAATATTGAGACTTTGAGGTCTCCTCCTTATCTTCTCGTACTTCAAACTCCTCTTTCACCCATGAACAACTTATCAATATCATTTCCCTTCAAAACAAATTCACTTGCAACCTTAATGTCCTTGGCTTCTTCTACCTTGATGAGTTCCTCTTCCTCTTGTTTGACTTGTCCATTACCAACCTTACTATCCCATTCTTCTTCAATGGCTGCAAACTTTTTCCGCAAATCATCTTCTTCATCCACATTTGCTTGTTCATTACCTTCTTCCATCAATGGTTCTTTTCTCTTCACATCAGGTGTAGCTTCTCTCATTTTCATTAGTCTTTGAATAGGCCATACTACCTTCTTCTTAACTGTCAAGTGCCAACTTGTTGCTAGTCTATACAACTGTTTCATCTCATCTTTCATCCTTCTTAGTTTCTCTTCTAATTCTCTTATCTTTTCAACCTCTAGTTTCCTTTCCTTCTCTCTTTCCTTCTTCCTCAAATCTTTTTCCTCTCTTTTCTTCTTCCTTTGTGAATCCTTGGCCTACAAACATCTTTCCAATCTTCTTAACAAATCCATCTTCACAAGCAAGTATCTCCTTGCTTCCACTTCACTTTGTCTCACCTAGGCAATCAGGTTCCCTCCTCAACTTGTACAACACACAACCACAACTACAAACTCAAACTCTTGCTCTACCCAGAACTTACTGGGCTCTGATACCAATTTGATACAGAGCTAGGAGGATCACAATTCAACTCAACCAATCATTCAAAGCAATGATACAAAATTCTTTCTCTTAGGAATTATTGGCTTACTTTGCAATAACACAACTGAGAAATCATCAACAATGGAAAAAAGGCTACAAAATTGATTCACTTGACAACTTTCATGAACTAATTCATCTCAAACAAATGATTAAGTGCATTCTAGATCACATTGGAAACATTGTCATGGCATCCCACAATTTAATGCAATGAACTATCATTAATAACTTGCACAAAAAAAATAATGAAGCCAATCTCTTCAGTGATATTTTAGATAACATAATTATAGAATTTTCCTCCAATTTTTATGAAGATCCAATGGTGGAAAAGAAAGTTATTGCAATTTTCCCAAAACTGGAAACCCTAGGTAGGGTTCAGATCTGCCCTCACAAAAATGGTCATAACTTATTCAAATCTTAATTAAATTTTATGAGACTTGAAGAAAATGAAAGTAGATTCACATGGAAATAAAATCCAATTAGTTTCAGATCCAAAATATAGACTTTCCAATCCGTACCATCACTTTTTTCAGATTGCAAATTTTACACAATATTGTTAGAATAGGGTAGTCTCACCAAAATAGTCATATTTCCCACAAAACTCAATAAAATTCAATGAGAAAAAAATCATTGTAAACTAGAAACAAATATATTTCCATACATATATGATACTCCATGATATGATTCCATACCAGGCCGTACAATGCACAACTTCATCCTGAAAACAATGTGAGAATTAGAAAATGCACACAAAATTTGAGGTTTCCATTCATCAAACTTCAAAAATAATGTCTCCAACCCCCAATTCGAGTTTTTGAGGGTATCTTTATAAATTTCCAACCAAAACCAACTATTTTCAACCACCTTTTGATTAGTTTGTTGACAAAACACCTTAATGACACTTTTTGACTAGTTGCTTGACAACTTTTTTGAGCAAGTTTTACAATTTTTACAATATAGAACAATATTAAACATTATTTGACAAATGAATTAATATATGACTTCTTAAGACTCAAACACCTGTAAAATGGTCTGATAAACCTTATTATAAGACCCAATACACAAAATAGAGAAACTATTTACAAATGGCCTTGTGGAGGCAAGAAATCAAACAGGGGCTCCTGCACCAAACTCCCGGGGGGGAAAGAATTCAAGCTCCTTTGAATTGTATTTTTCCTGATCTTCCAATTCCTTTTCAATTTGTCTTTTGATTTTTCAACCTTCTTTGGTCCTTTCTTCCTTTTCTTCTTCTTATGCCTTCTCCTATCAATCATCCTTGCAACTTGGAGGTTCCAAAACTCCATCATATCATCACACTTTTCCTTGTCCTTCAAGATCTGCACATACATAGTTCAAAGAAAAATTAGAAACAAAATACTGAGACTTTGAGGTCTCCTCCCTATATTCTTGTAATTAAAACTCCTCTTCACCCATGACCAACTTATCAATATCATTTCCCTTCAAAATCAATTCACTTGCAACCTCAATGTCCTTGGCTTCTTCTACCTTGATGATTTTCTCTTCCTCTTGTTTGACTTGTCCATTACCAACATTACTATCCCATTCTTCTTCAATGGATGCAAAAATTTTCCACAAATCATCTTCTTCATCCACCTTTTCTTGTTCATTACCTTCTTCCATCAATGATTCTTTTCTCTTCACATCAGGTGTAGGTGCTCTCATTTTCATTAACCTTTGAATAGGCCATACTACCTTCTTAGATTAACTGTCATGTGCCAACTTGTTTCTATTCTATACAACTGTTTCATCTCATCTTTCATCCTTCCTAGTTTCTCTTCTATTTCTCTTATCTTTTCAACCTCTAGTTTCCTTTCCTTCTCTCTTTCCTTCTTCCTCAACTCTTTTTCCTCTCTTTTCTTCTTCCTTTGTGAATCCTCGACCTACAAACATCTTTCCAATCTTCTCAAAAAATCCATCTTCACAAGCAAATCTCTCCTTGCTTCCACTTTACTTTGCCTCACCTAGGCAATCAGGTTCCTTCCTCAACTTGCACTACACACAACCACAACTAAAAACTCAAACTCTTCCTCTACCCAGATCTTATTGGGCTCTGATACCAATTTGATGCAGAGCTAGGAGGATCCCAATTCAACTCAACCAATCATTCAAAGCAATGATACAAAATTATTGCTCTTAGGAATTCTTGGCTTACTTTGCAATAACACAACTGAGAAATCATCAAAAATGGAAAAAATTCTACAAAATTGATTCACTTGACAACTTTCATGAACAAATTCATCTCAAACAAATGATTAAGTGCATTCTAGATCACATTGGAAACATTGTCATGGCAGCCCACAATTTAATGCAACGATCTGTCATTAATAACTTCCACAAAAATTTAATTATGACAATCACTTCGGTGAAATTTAAGATAACATAATTACAAACGTTTCCTCCAATTTTTATGAAGATCCAACGGTGGAAAAGAAAGTTATTGCATTGTTCCCAAAATTCCAAACCCTAGGTATGGTTCAAACCTGCCTTCACAAAAATGGTCATAACTTATTCAAATCTTAATTAAATTTGATGATACTTGAAACAAATGAAATTAGATTCAAATGGAAACAAAATAAAATTTCTTTCAGATCCAAAATATAGACTGTACAATCCGTATCATCACTTTTTTTAGACTGCAAATTTTGCACAATATTGTTAGAATCTAGGGTAATCTCACCAAAATAGTCACATTTCCCACAAAACTCAATAAAATTCAATGAGACAAAAACATTTTTAAACTAGAAACAAATATTTTTCCATACATATATGATACTCCATGATATGAGTCCATACCAAGCCATACAATGCACAACTTCAGCCTAAAAACAATGTGAGAATTAGAAAATGCACACCAAATTTGAGGTTTTCATTCATCAAACTTCAAAAATAATGTCTCAAACCCCCAATTCTAGTTTTGGAGGGTGTATTTATAAATTTCCAACCAAATCCAACTATTTTAAACCACCTTTTGATTATTTTTTTGACAAAACACCTTAATGACACTTTTTGACTAGTTGCTTGACAACTTTCTTGAGCAACTTTTACAATTTTTACAATATAGAACAACTTCAAACATTATTTGAAAAATGACTTAAAATATGACTTCCTAAGACTCAAAAACCTCTAAAATTGTTTGATAAACCTTATTATAAAACCGAATACACAAAATAGAGCAACTATTTACAAATGGCCTCATGGAGGCAAGAAATCAAACAGGTGCTCCTGCACCATGGACGATGACATGTATGAAGGAATATGAGATGTATTTATCAATGGTTTGGATCCTTTGACTCTAAAAATTTGGGAATATGAGTGATGATGGGTGGGAATGACTTTTTTTATGGAATTAGGACCAACCACTAGATATACTTTGTTACTTGCTTGAGAAAAATGCTTTTGTATTTGAGGACTCTTTTGATGGATACATTTCCCTTTTTGATTTTTTCCAATAGTTTCTTTGACTAATGGAGTTTTGGAGGGATGATTTTCTTTATTTTTCTTTGGTATCCATTTGTATTTTCTTTTTCCTTTTTTCTTGGCTGCTTCATTTGTTTTGATGATCTTCGCATTTCTTTGATAGGAATTCTTCTTTTTACGTTGGTCCCAATTTGTGTATGAGATGATGGGTGAATTCCAACTTATGATACAACTAGTTGTAGTGTTGACAATATTTTCATCATAAGGATTCTTCATGCCCCATATGTTGATGTTTGTTGTAGACAAGATTTCCCTCAGTATTGTGAAGGTATTATCAATACCTAATCCTTTTCCCTGATAATGTATCCTCTAATCCATAGCCACTGAATAGGACTTGTCATGAACACATGATATTGCTATGGGTTCTTGTTGTTTAGGAATATGAACTATTTTCTCTTACTCTATGACATCATTACCTATTGAAACTATTTCAAAAGATGTTGATGTTGATTCAAAAGATGTTGATGATGCATAATCAAGGTAAGAATCATGAATCTCAATTACTGCTTGCTCTTGTGTAGGAATGTCAAGAGTGGGATATTCTTTTTTTGGTTGAAGAACATCTATATGCCCATCAGAAAGAAACATCTCAGGGGTGATATAGGGGACATTTTTAGAGTTTAAAATGGTTTGGAAGATGTCCCTTAGCTCTTGGTGAAACTCTAGGGATAGGGGTTCTTGATCCCGACTCAATTCAGAGTAACTTTCGTTATCCTCAAGAGCCTCCTCTTGACATGATCCTTGGGTGGATGATATATCATCGATAAAAGACTCTTCGCAACATTTTGTGGGTATGGGTGTAATAAGGGATACTTCTAGCTCATTTGGAACTTCTTCAACATGCCCAATCATTGAGTCATATGTGGGAGAGATTTCACAATTTGATATCCACTTGATGTCATTACAGTATAAAATGGTGCTAAACACTATTGATGGGTTTGGACTTTGTTTTAAAATAGTATCTTGATGCATGTCTGATTCCTCATGTTGTGACGAATAAATATGTCCCATCGTAGCATCACGAGTATTGTTTACAATTTTTGAGGTTGAGGCCTTTCCTGAATCATTTGATTTTGTATGATCAGGCATAGGGTTTGTGTAAAATTTTAAATTTTTATTCCCAGATTTTTTATCGACATGAATGTCTCCTTATTCGATAAGATATTCTATTAGATGTTTGATTCTGAAGCAATTTTGTGTGTTATGACCTTTGTATCAATGAAATTCACAAAAATGATCTTCTTTATAGCTACAAGGTTTGACTTGTGGCTCTTAATAGTTTGAGAAATCTGGGAGTATGATAAGATTAGACTGTATCAACCTCTTCAATACATCCTCCACAGGTTCCCCTAAGGAAGTGAATTATAGTTTAATAGCACTATTTGTTCATTGTTGTTATAAGAGAGGGGGACCAACAGCATTCAAGGCCCCAGGTCATGGAGGGCCAAGAGCGGAAGGCTTCCCTAACTTACCTCAGCTTAACAGGGAGTTAGGAAGTGCATGATAAGAATGATGAGGACTATAAGGTTCTTCAATCAATCTGTAGACCCGAGATACAAAATGGGGATAGGAAAGCTGATTTTTTAGTTCAACACTATGCCTCAGGAAGCTCTCTACCTGAGGATGGAAGTGCAGTCCTGGGACAACACCACGATGCGCTGGCATCTCTCAAGTGTGTTAACATTCGTATGACTAGAAAACTAAAGAGACAAGGTCAAACCTAGGAAAACAAGCTAACATCCTAGCTAACTATCACTAAAGGGACAAAATGATGCTATTAAGTAAACAAAACATTCTCTAATATGATAAAGTAAAAATGCGAGAGTTAGGGTGGCAAGAATGATCTCACAAAGACATTTTTTTGCCAGCTAGCTCTCCAAAAGAACGTTCACCTACACACAAAGAGGAGGAAAAATGTTGGGTGGCTATTGAGGCAAACCCCCATTTAAGTGTTTCCACCTCCACGGACATCCAAGAAAGCGAGTATGATAAAAAAAAGTAATGTAATGAAGAACACTAAAACACTACAAAACAATAAATATACTTACTCAACCAAGTAATAGAGGAGAGGAATGGGAAGCTTACCACCTCCACCAAGAGCACTCAAGGCTAATGGAGGAGAGAATGAGATTTCTCGAGCCTCTGCTGCAATGGTGTTGTCCCAAATTTGCTCTATTGAAGTGATGGAGTGAAGTTGTTGCTGCTAAGGAGTGCAAAAGTGTTACTAGAATGCTTGGGAATGTAATAAGTGAGTGCAAGAGTGTGAAGAAGTTGATATGAAAGCTTGGAAGACGTTGAAATGCATGTAGAAGGAGGGAATTTGAAGGAGAGATGAAGAAAATGGCCATATTCGGGTCGGTCGGCCGAAGGGGGCATTACAAGTCAACTTCCAATGATAAGTGTAAGCCTATGTAGGTTCAACCGCAAGAATCTGCCAAGGACATAAGCATGTTGTGCAGATGTCTATGTGCCATGTGGGAATCCCCAACATAAATTCGGGTCGGACCCCACCAACACTCAAAACAATCGCCAAGTGGAATGAAAGTAGTGGGCTTAGGTGGAATTAAGCCTCTAAACTTGGTCCTCTAAAGTGGAGAGAGGAAAAAGAGGAATTTGCATAAGGGGTGCAAATTCACTCCTATACATTTTTCCCCTACTTTAGCGAGCATGAATACTGATGAGTGCTTCGGTAAAGTAAATCGAAGAATGAATAAAGTTAGAAATGTAAACCTAAACCGTTGAGGAAGTAGACCGTGATCTGACGAACCTAAAGGTGCAGGGAAAATGAAGGAATCCATAGCTTCTCAGAACTATGAAGCTGAAGAAATAAAGCATCTCACAGGCCCACAGACCTACAAGGAGGCAACCCCCAAGATCTCTCACATGAAGGAATCCCCATGAAGTAAGTTCCTTATAGGCCCGCAGACCTGCAAGGAAGGGGTCCCCCAAGAACTCTCACATGGAGGATACCTGAGAAGTGTCCCCCAAGATCTCTCACATGGAGGAAGCCAGGAAAGCATCCTATAGACCCACAGACCTGTAGGGAAGGTATTCTCCAAGATGTCTCACATGAAGAATACCCAAGGAATCGCCCTCGAAACTCACAGACCTATAGGGAAGGTAACCCCCATGATCTCTCACATGGAGGAAACCTAAGAAAGTGCCCTATAGACCCGCAGACCTATAAGGGAGCCACCCCCAAGATCTATCGCATGGAGGAAGCTCAAAGGAAGTGCCCTATAGGCTCTCAAACCTATAGGGAGGTATCCCCCAAGATCTCTCACATGGAGGAAACCTAAGAAAGAGGACTCTACAGAGTTAGGAAGCGGCCATGTAGGCGAGTAGGCAGACAGTCACACAGACTGTCAACAATTTGGAAGAATTTCAAAGGGGTCCCTTGGGAACTCATTGTGAAGAAGGGGTCCACTCAAGGGACGCATAGTTCGAAAGGAGAGGTGATCCCACAATACTGGTTTACAATTTTTGGCCAAATTGGATAGTGAAATAATTTTTTCTAACTAAATCTTCACTTTCGGGCACCTATAGCGGCTAAACCGTGAGGAATTTGAACATGATGCAAACTAGTGATTTGTGAAATTTTGTCTGTAGATTTTGAATATATTTTTTTCAAAATTCTTGGAATTAAATTGCACTTCTTTTTCCATCTCCTTTGAAAACTAGTTTTTTTCAGTAAACAACATTTTTAAGGAGTGACACTCACCGTATAAAACATAACCTTTTTTCCATGAAGGATAAATTCTAATTTTTTCAAATTTGATTTGTAACTACGATATCTAGTGCTTCCAATTGGTTTCATAGTGTTTTATTGAATATTTTTTTCTTAATCAAGTTTTGAAGTCAAATCAATTACAATTTCTAAGACACAGGCGGACCGTATAACGCATAATTTTTTTTGTATGTATTGAAATTCAATTTTTTTTTGTTGGATCAAGGACTTCAATATCTAGTGCACTCATATTTTTCAAATTTTTTTTATAATCTTCTATTTTTCCACATGTGCAGAACAAAGAGCTTGATTTTCAGTGAAAAACTTACATTCACAAGAAATAAAAAATAAATATGATAATAAAATTAAATTTATTTAAAATTATACTTTTTGGGGAAATTATAATAAGGACTACATACTTACAAAAAGTAAATTTTAAATGAATTCATTTTATCCCCCATAAAGTAAATAAAAAGTGGTTTTTTATCAACATGTTGATAGGTGTAAAGGAGACTTTGTTATAGGTATGGTTTAAAACTAGCAGGGTTCTATCCGAGGGTGTTTGATCTAAAGTGGTTCGATCAAACCCTCTTCAATTGGAATCCTTTAAATGAAACTTTTCAAGGCTTAAATTATTGTATTTTCTAAAAATATGTGATTTTAGCAAAAATCAGAATCTCCCAGAAATTGTAAATCGGCTTTGTGGGATCACCCAAAGATATTTTCTTTCTCAAATTGATCCATCATCAAGGGATCCTTTTGAAATATGTTCACTTCATCAAGGAATTCAAAAGTAAGAATATGCCTCCACGCGAGGGGAAGGTCAAAGTTGTTCCCGCTTCAGAGGAAGGTTTCCAAGTCCTTTCTTTATGAACCCATGATGAAGGAAACATGTTCTGTTAGGGCTCCAAGTTGAGAATGCAATTTTGAAGAAAGATTTGCAAAGGTTTTCAAGAAAAGATTCGTTGGCAATGGATGCATTTTTTGAAAATCGAAGTGTTGAAGAAAGGCATTGTCGCACATGAGAGGAACAACTCAAGCAAAGAAGTGAAAGATAAAGGGAAGGAAAAAGAGAAAAAAACAAACAAAAGACATAGGGGCAGCCTGCTATTTTGAGGTCAGAACCACTCATAAATATATAAGAATAGAAAAATTAGAGTCAGGAAACTTGACGTAAAAATTTGAATAAGTTATCTATATTATTTCAAAAATATGTAAGAATAGAATCTGTAGAAAATTGAATGTAGTTTCTAAACTACTAGGTTTGTTTTTTGTTTTTTAAATCTATTTGATAAAAATTTGAAATTTCAATGGAGTGGTACTTAAATTTCAGGGAAAAAATAAGAAGTAGGTGTTTGTCTGACCACCCTAACCACAATAAAATGATAATATTTTTTTATAATATTTTATATATAAGTAGAGGACTCATGCCCTGATGTGATGCATATTTTTTTGTAATTTTTTTCCAAGTAAATAATTAATTATGAATTTTTATTACAAATTTTCAAAAAAAAATTGTGTCTGACCACCTTAACTTGGTCAAAACTTCATGAAATTCAATTTTTATTTTTTAATCCTATAGTATGCAAAACATAGAATGTGATGCATGTTTTGGATTCAAAAAATATGATACTGTTTGAAAGCTATAGATGTTTTTCAATCAGCCTATCAATTAGAAATTTAGTCGTAATTTGAATAGAAAATGAATAATAATTACTTATTAAATTTAAAGCAAAGCATAATTTATATCGGTGGAAAGCTGAGAATCTCCTTTAAAAACCCTTTTTCATTTCATCAATTTTGGGTAAAAAAATAGTCGTCAGCCACATACCCATCATATTGCTACTTTTTGGCCCATCATCATCCTGCACATACCCTATAATAATAGTACACTATAAATGAATTGTCATCCACCCCCTACTATATTAGACCATGTGAAGAATGCACGAGAAGAACAAGTAAAAATTAAAAAATTGGGTCAACATGGGAGGGAAGCCTAAATGCCCCCAACGCTTTGCATGGTCCCTAATTTATCAAAAATCAAGCACAAACATGGAAGAATGATGGTACAATTAGAGGAAGTTTTACAACACAAAAACCACGTCTGTATCCAAGAACCAATAGGGGTGAGAGGGTCATGTAGGCACACATAGCATGAGCATAGGGGAACACATCACAAAACACACACACACACAAGATCAAGAAGAGGCCTCCTCGTAACACTGATCGACCAAGAGGTCGTCCGCTTCCCATTGTAGATCATTGTAGGGGAAGGGGGATGAGCTTGCAGTGGTGGGATGTTAAGAGGATGAGGGTCTGACCCTCCCGCAACAAGGGCCAAGGTAGAAGACCCCGCAAGGTCTTCTTCACCGAGGTCTTGTGGAGATAGGGTCAACGATTTTGTGAAGATCGATGACAAGGCCAGAACTTTATCCACAGAGTTAAACATACACCCCACAGGAGCGTCATGTTTAACTTTAGTGGATAGGGTAGGTTGCACCTGAGATTCACTGCTATGCTCACTGATTGACTTGGGAGCGGTGATGAACTCAGGGGAAGCTGGGACTGGTTTTGTCACTAGGTCAGAACAAGTTAGCATGGGACCACCTTATGAAGAAGGTGGGCTCCTCTTACATCCTTTACTACTAGAAGGACCACACTCCACCTTTTTCTTCATTGAAGGAGATGAATTCCCCATAGACGAGGCTAGAGGTGTGGATGAAGAGGAGGAAAAAACCGCAGTGGATACAACCGAGGTATTAATCATATCCATGGGCTTCAGGAAAGGTGAGATATCTAAAATAGACATCAACAAAGGCAGCTCCACCAAAGGGGCAGTGAACACCTGTACCCCCTTAGGGTTAGGTGCATTTGTACTCGCAACGGAAGATGAAAGCAATGTGGGACTAGACTGAACAGAAGTAGAAGGGGAGAGGAAGACACTGCAAGAGGCCCTGAAGCAGGGGCAGTCCTCTCTTCTTCCTTCCTTTATGACACAGCCTGCTCAGCCAAGAGATCCTTTCACTGATGCTTGCACTCATGTGCAAGGCAGTTTCTACGAATCTTTGAGTTGGAGGCCAGAGGCTGCAAAGGAATATAAAGCTCTTGCTCAACCATGGGAACATCCACTACGGCCATCTCCGACAGAGGAACAAATTCCTAAATGGGAGCAGGAGGAAAAGGTTGAGGAGCAGTGGGGGGAGTCAGCTCAAGAGCCTTGACAACGGGCCTCTTCCCATTCACTACTTTGGGAGCAGGGGTGGTAGGAGGCCGCAGAGGTCAAGACAAAGAGGACTCTCGACATGAGACTTTCTTCCCATTATATCGAATGGGTCTAGGCTCCATCAGCAGAATAGGAAGTTCGAATGTAGGATGCTTAGGCTTTCTCCAAGTGGGCACCATAGAGTTCTCTCGCAAACGCAGAGTATAATTTGATGGTACCACAGTAGAGCGAGAAGAAGCATCAAACTAACCAATGAAGGAGGAAGAAAGAGGATCTTGAGATCACTTCTCTTCTTCCCTCTTATGTGCCTTAGTGGCATCACTGTCAACTTTTAAGTAGGCCTTATGTGAAACAGCATAAGGTGATGGAGGGTATCTCACTTTTGGCCTTGGGTGCCATTTCTTATATTTTTGATCTGTTTGATGTAGAAGGTCTGTCATAGGTAGAAGAGGACCAACAATCATAGGCCAAGACTAGTCCAAGGAGTAGCTACCACGAGCAACTGGTGGTTTATAACTGGTGTCATGGATTACATGTACAAAACCCTTGTGGATAAATTTTAAACATTTATGCATGACCAAGGATATCATATTCATAGCCACCAACCAAGGGATACACAACTTCACCCTAAAGAGATTAGACCTAGGGATAATGTCAAATAGGAGTTTCATAGATTTAGGTCCAACCAAGATTGACATGAAAATACTACCCAAAGGGGGCATGGAAAGTCCATCATCTATACAGATGGTACTCATAGGTGCATCATACCCATCTTTATGTAAGAAGTTAATCAACATGATCTCCTCAGTTATTATGTTTACTTGTGATGTCGGATCAATGAGAACACCTGCTACGATGTTCCCATTGATCCATGCAGGGATATAGAGAGGAGATGGTTCTCTATTAAAATCCATCGACAGGTCATGTGAAGTGAAGGTTATACTAGTACTATTGTCCATAGGTTGCGCAGAGGGGATAGGTTGATGCACGAAAGAGGCCATTACACACACTAGATGATACTTCCACAGAGTCCCTAAAGGTTAAAGGATAAGTCAGTGAACTAATTAAGGTTTTGTTATACAACACCTTCAAAACCTTCCAACTACGCCAACTAGGGGTCGTAGGTTGGGTTGTAAGGCGACATCCTCACAACACTCACACCAACACTCCTAGAATATGAGGAAAGGAACTATCAGCATCACAAAATGGAACCCAAAATGGTTCACGTCGGGTTCACCAAAATGTAAGAGAGAGGGACGGGCCACATTCAAGGCCCTAGGTCACGAAGGGCCAAGAGCGGAAGGATGCCCTAACTTACGTCAGCTTAACGGGGAGTTAGTAAGTGCGGGATGAGAATGATGAGGACTATAAGGTCCTTCAATCACTTTGCAGACCTTGTGAGATACAAAACGGGGATAGGTGAGCCAATTTTTGGGTTCAACACTAAGCCTTAGGAAGGTCTCTGCCCAACGACGGAAGCGTGGTCTTGGGTTGAGAGTGCGATGCTGTGGCATCTCTCAAGTGCGCTGGTGTTCGTATTACTAGATAACTAAAGAGACAAGGTCAAACCTAGGAAAACAAGCTAATGACCTAGCTAACTACCACTAAAGGGCCAAAATGATGCTATTAAGTAATCAAAACATTCTCTAATATGATAAAGTAAAAATGTGAGAGTTAGGGTGGCAAGAATGATCTCATAAAGAAATTCATTTTCCAGCAAGCTCTCCAAAAGCACATCCACCTACACACAAAGAGTTGGAAAAATGTTGGGTGGCTGTATAGGGGTCTGCCTTAGTCAGACCCCCATTTAGGTGTTTCCACCTCCATGGACAACCAATAAAGCAAGTATGATAAAGAAATTAATGTAATGAAGAACACTAAAACACTACAAAACAATAGATGTTCTTACTCAACCAAGTAATAGAGGAGAGGAATGGGAAGCTTACCACCTCCACCAAGAGCACTCAAGGCTAATGGAGGAGAGAATGAGAGTACTCGAGCCTCTGCTACAATGGTTTTGTCCCAAACTTTCTCTACTGAAGTGATGGAGTGAAGTTGTTGCTGCTAAGGAGTGTAAAAGTGCTACTAGAATGCTTGGGAATGCAAGAAGTGAGTGCAAGAGTGTGAAGAAGCCAATCTAAAATCTTGGAAGAAGTTGAAATGCATGTAGGAGGGAATTTGAAGGAGAGATGAAGAAAATGGCCATATTCAGGTCAGTCGGCTGAAAGGGGCATTACATGTCGACTACCAATGAGAAGTGTAATGCCTCAGCAGGTTCAGCTACATGAATCTTCTAGGGATGTAAGCGCG
The DNA here is from genome assembly GCA_007258455.2 of Sequoia sempervirens. Classification (NCBI taxonomy): domain Eukaryota; kingdom Viridiplantae; phylum Streptophyta; class Pinopsida; order Cupressales; family Cupressaceae; genus Sequoia; species Sequoia sempervirens. The sequence goes on from VDFB02365577.1 coordinate 45,934, forward strand.
CTGCATGAACATCTACGCATCACATAGGCATCCTCAACAAAAAATCCCCCACTGACACTCAAAATAGGCGCCAAGTGGAATGAAAATATAAGGCTTAGGTGTAATTAATCCTGCGAACTTGGTCTTCTAAAGTGGAGAGAGGCAAAAGGGGAATTTACATAAGGGGTGCAAATTTACTCCTATACAGTTGTCCATGTTGAGTGTTTGATGCATTGATTGTTGTTTGATTATTTGACAATGATGTGTATGGTTGTTGTGTATTCATGGTTTGGGTGTTTTCTTGTCTAGGAGCTGTTAAGACCACCTTTGCATCAACAACACCATTAGTAGTAACATTTTTTTTCTTGGCCCAATAGTGTGTCTTATCGTTAAAACTAATGGATGGGTGGTTGTCTCTATATACTTGTGTCCTTCCCCATGAGATTAGGGCTCTCTCGATGTTAAGGGCTCCAAGGACAAGCTCATCATAAGAGGTATTGCACTGCATCTTCGAGTGGAATGATAGATCCAGATCTAGGTTGGTGATGGTGATCCCCACTTGTTGTTCATTGGGAAGGGCCCACTTGCTCTTACTAGCTCTTGTCTCCATCATTGCAAGAAATTGGAAAAGGATTCTCCTTTGTTTTGTTTGAGAGTGTACAACTCTTCTAAGATCACATCCATTTCAAGATTAAAGGAGAAGTGATCTATGAATTTTTCAATGATTTCTTGGAAAGTTTTGATACCTAGAGGCAATTGAGAAAACCAATCCATGGCAAGACCCGTTAAACTTCATGGGAAGAGGCACATCAAATAGGACTCATGATAGGCGACCTCCATACATATGACATTAAACTCTTTGATATGATCCACATGACTTCCTATCCCTTTGTATTTATTGAATTTGGGAATTTCAAAACCAGGAGAGAATGGTACCACTGCAATGTTTCAATCGAATGGATATGGACATAAGTTCTATTTATGAGGCTTCTTGGTCTTTCCAATCAGGAGATCCTACATTTCTTGTGATAATGCCTTAAGTTGTGATGCTAGATCGTCTTACGGGTTTGGTTGAGGAACATACATTGTGTATTGTGAGATGGAAGATGGGTTGTACATGGGATATTGATATGATAAGGTGTTTTATGGTGTGTATGGTGGTGTGGGATTTTGTGAAGGTGATTGAGGTGTTTATGTATATGTTCATAATGAATTTGTATTGATGATGTTCTGTTGCAGATTATAGTAGGAACCTTGTTATTGTTGTTTTTGTTGAGCATATTGTTGAGCTAATAAGGCTTGTTGTTGGGCTTGTTGTTGTTGAGCTTGTTTTTGCGTAGCTAAGGTGGCTTGTTGGGATTGTTGTTGTTGCTATGCTACTAAGGCTTCCTGCTAGACTTGCTATTGTTGTTGTGCTACTAAGGTGGCTTGTTGAGCTTGTTGTTATTGTTCCATTGATAAGGATGCTTGTTGTTGTTGTGTTTCTAAGGCTACTTGATGTTTTTGTTGTGCTACCAAGGCTACTTGATGTTATTTTTGTGCTACTAAGGTGGCTTGATGTTGTTGCTATGCTACTAAAGTTGCTTGTTGTTGTTGTTGGATGGCTTGCTAATCATCCTGTTGTGCTTGATGTAAAACTAAGGCTTGTGCTTTCAATGTAGGATTAGTTGGTTGTTGAGACATCTATGATGGATTGTGGTTGTTGATGTTTTGAGTGGGTTGTGGATTGTTGATGAGACGTCAGGGGTTCCCTTGGTTTAACATTCCTTGCAAGATAGTGGATTGAGATGGAAGAATGTAAGTTTGAGGTCCCATTTGATTTTGTATGGTGAGAGGGACCTTGGGGAAATATGATGGTTCCATTAGATATTGTGTTGGTAATGACACATTTAGACCTTGTAATTGATTGAAAAGGTTCCCTTGACCGATGGGTAGGGGGTTCCCCTATTGTATTTGAGGTGAGATCAAGGTATTACCTTGGTTGATGGGATTCGTAATCAAAGTGTTGTTTTGATTTTGGTCGATGATAGATGGGTTTGATGTGGATGGTGGATTGACTTGAGTAGCTTGGGTAACCACTTGTTTTGATGTGTCAATGGGATTGTTGGAACCACTTGTCAAGGGTTGATTTTGTGTGAAAGTGTTAACTTTCCCTTTTTTTCCTACTTGAGGCACTTGGTTTACATTACTTTGCGTAAAATTAGGCACACTTGGGGTATTTGTGGTGATGGATAAAGATGGTTGCACTCAAAATTTCAAGGTTATTGTGGTGTCATAGAATGTAACTAGTTTCCAAAATGTTGGTGTCCAACTTGTGTTTTGGGGAAGGTTGGTGGTTAATGGAATGGTCGTTTTGTGAATACCCAAAGTTGTGTTTGTTCCTAGACATGAAGTGAGACCAAGGTTGGTTCCTAGCCTAGTTAAAAGACTACATTTTAAGGGTTGACTTGGCACAAGGGATGGATTTGGTTGAATCATAGATTGGGTTAACCCTAGTGTCAAAGGTTGTGCAACAAAAGATGGGAAATTGGAGTTATGTTTTCTAAGGCTTGATGTTCTTGTTTGTACTCCATGATTTCTTCCTTAGTAAGTTCAAATGGGTTTTTTGTGACATGTTCTACCTCAAACCTCAACAAATTTTTTGGTTGTTTTGAGGAGGTAGATTGGATCCTTGGATCAAATTATTGGGGATTTGGATCACTTGAGGTGAATGTGACTTTGGTTTTCTCCATAATTCTCTTGTGTTGTGATCTTGTCTTTTCCATAAATTTTGGGTCACCTATAAGAGAGTTATACTGAGATTTGTAATGTTTGAACTCTCTAGTTGACTCAAATCTAGGTAGAAGAGATGCTCTAAGTATTTTTGGAGCAATGATGGTAATTAGGGATGAAAAGGTGGATGATATAGGAAGTTATATGTGCAATTGTTTTTAGATGACACTTTTAAGTTTGATTGTTTGATGTTTGGATAACAGATGTTTATGAACTTGGAAATCTTTAGGGTAGACTCATGAAATTCAAGATAAACTAGTTCAAATATGAGAACTAACTTAACCAAATACATGGAAAAGGATTCATTTCACATACAAAGTAACTAAGTTAGGGGTTTGACCCAATGTTTACCTAGAGTGAACCTTTGTTTTCCAAGACCAAGGTAGTGAGAAACATGATATACCTCTAAAGTGATCAAACCCTAAGGACTCAAATGATTTTAGAAATAGGACCCAATGATTTTGACAATAGAATTCAATGACTTTGGATAATGGAACTCAATTATTTGGACAATATAACTCAGTGGTTTTGGACTCAATGACATTTGTAATGTTTTCCTTATATGATAGCAGGTGTAAGGTTTGGTTATTAAACGAGAGCGATCGGTCTCCAAATGGTGATGTGGGATTTAGCTTGTTAAGTTATCTTGCTTAAATGAGTTTATTTTAGCACAAACACTTGTCTTGATTATGTTTTCAAACTAAATGTCTATGTCAAAAAAATCATAGATTCCACAATGTCCATTTTGTGAAAATTATGAGGTTGAAGCCATAGTTTCTTATGTTGACTTTTGGAAGTATGGATTGAGATATAAGTAAATATATTTAGAAATCTCTAAGGATATAAATCCTTAGGACAAGCATTAATATCAAGGCTATTTCAAAAGGTATCCATACTTAGACCAAAGGGTTTAAATTTTTGAGGAAGATAATGAAGGTTTGTTTGTAATGTTTTGGAACCAAGCAATGTATTAAACTGACTCACAATCATTTTTACAATCCTAGGTTTGAAATGGCCATAATTGTTGAGTCCCCACTTAGATTTCTCCAAACAATAAGACATTGTGAATAGTTAGAGATTTGGAGACATTGGCTCCCCTCCACGACACCCACTTCTCGGGACCACCAAATCTCAAAATCCTGAAGATCCTAAGATCCTAAGGATTTTTCTGTTTCAACAATGAATAGTACAAATGTGGGGTAGCTTCAGAATGACCATTCTTGCACCAACAAGAATTAAGGATTTTGGTTTCTAAAAAATGGTTCATAATAAGGGCTTCTTATTCAAGGAATACGATGAAAAACTCTCGAGAGAGGCAACCCTTAGAACAAGTATTTTCACATCATAAAGATACTAGGGGAGAGCTATCACATACCACACATTTATATAGCGGTTCAGAAGAGCTTGGCTTTTGCTCATTATTGCTTGGGTCGTTCCCTCCTTTTGAAGTGAGGAGGCAGGCCCTCTAAAGATAAAAAATAGCAATGAAGTACATTTGTAGTTCAATCATCCCAGTTTGCATGAAAAAAGGAGAGAACACACACCACGCCTTTTCCCTACACTCGCACCTTGGGGTTCATTTTTAATCTGAAATGAAAGATGTAGGTGATTTTGCAAAGTGTTAAGGAATGTTTTTGTTTCTCAACATCGTCGAGTGGCACAAGAGAATTGTATATGCATCCAATAACAATGTTGTAAATCAAAACACAACAAACATTCATAAATTTTAACATATCAAAGCAATGATGAGTTGATTTTAAACACCAAATGAAATGTTAAGTTTCCTTGTTCAATTTTAAACCTAAAAAATAATGATGAGATGAGGGTTCAATTTTAGTCCTGTTTGTGCATTCATTTTAAACCTAAATGAAATTTAGTGAGGTATTAAAGCAAAAGTAAAAAGCATAAGAAATTGGGTTATAATTGTCCCAAAGTGTCAAACCCTTGTTACAATCACAAAATTTTAAGATGAGAATGCTTTCTTCACTTTAACTCCATGTCATCCAACCTACAAAACCTTGTTAGTCTAACAACTAGAACAATGTTACAAGTGAACTTAGTAATCTAACAAATTGAGAAAATTAAAGCACATGTTGAAAAAATGATCGTTAATCTTCTTACCCAAATTGGGCGTCACTATTTGCAATAGCATCACTCTAGTGAATAAGGATGTCACTCTGTTGAGTAAGGGCATCGCTTTGCAGAAAAAACCAGAGAGAACGATAGCGTCACAATTTGATTTGGCATTGTCGTTTGAAAATCTTTGATACCTCTATATTATTTTTGCGTCGCCATATTTAAATCAGTGTCAGTGGATTTAATAGGCGTTGTTTTAGATTGAGATATGTTGCTATATGGCGACACCCTACAAAGTGCGTCGCTGTAATTGATTTGGGCATCACTGTTTCCTACAAAAATGCAAAACGAACAAAATTCGTGATAGAAATTGGTTAAATTATTGGTCTTCCCTCCTTCTAGTGCCAGAATTTGACTGATGGATTAGCATGGGTTAACCACACTTGATCCATGAGGAATTGAAGTGTGATTTAGCCACTAAAGCTCAATCCCAATAAAATCATTCAATGTAAATCGAAGTGGAAGCCATTAAAACTTGACATGTTAAACTACAAAAGATTTTGAAATACCTACTCTAATCCATTGAAACTTATTCTATTGAGGGATTGGTGTCATGTTGATGTGAAACGATGACCCTTTCCCAATCCCATGGGTAAATGAGTTCTTTTTGATCGATTCTATTGAGGACAATCAATGAAATTGATGAAAGATGTGTATGAAAACATGATTTAAAGCTAAATTAGCATGATGCAAGATAATTAAACATGATTTTATGCTAAATGATGAAGATATAGAAATTTTAAGCTAATGCTAAGTGGATTCTAAGCTAAAAGATTCAAACCCTAATTTATAAACAAGCTAAGATGGATGCAAGGTAGCCATTAATGGAAGCTTAAAACTAATATGCAACTAAAAATGAAATAATATATGCTAAATGTGAGTAAAGTATGAGTGTGAGGGTGAGTGAATTCAATAGAATAAGTTTGCAATTGAAAGATGGATTCATTTGTCTCTAAATAGTGTTCTATTTATAGGAGAGCAAATGATAAATGAAGGGTTGAGATTGAAAAGATCAATCAACAGTCAAGGATGAAAGAAAGAAGAGGCATGCATAATGGATTCTCATCAATGAGTGAGAATGCAAGATGAGATTTAATCAAGGGTTTCCATTTGTTCCAAACAAACACACTTTTGACCTGCACACACAGGTCACAAGGTAACTTGCTCAAGATGTCACAAGTTTAGCTCGTTCAAGAAGCCAAGTGAGAATATCCCTTCTTCAAATGATTGGAGGAGAGATAATATTCTTTGGAATATTCTCATGGGTGAGAAAAAAAAATATTTTGGAAGTTAAAACAAAGTTTTAATTGTTCAAAAAAGGGGGTAAGGAATATTCCCCTTTTGGAGGAAGATTAGATTAATTGTTAATTAAACAAGGTTTAATCATACAATTAGGGGATTTTATAGGAATTAAGTGATTTTCATTAAATTAAATGATTTAATGAAAGGGGTAAAGGTGACATGACATTTAATTAAATAACTTAGGGTTATTTAATTAAATAAGATGACATAGGGAATTAAATTAAATAGTTTGATTTATTTAATTTAACAGACCATTGAAATGTTAGCATGAAAAGGGGGAATTAACCTTATTTGATGAACTAGGTTAATAGATGGAAATGGTGCAATTAATTAAATAGTTAGGCTAATTTAATTCATTAAGTGAAAAGAGGATGGGTTTCAAGATGAAATGATTATAGTTAGCCGATGTGATCCATCAAGACATTTTTAAGTGTCTACACAACCAAAACAATTTTAATTTTTATGTTAATTGTACGCAAACACATTTTATGTTAAGAATTTCAGATATATACCTTTCATTGACAAATGGTAAATACAAATCTATAAAATTTATTTAAATTATAAGCCCTACATCACAAAATATGATAAGATAAAATTGAATACAAGACAAACTATAACTACAATACCTAATATAATAATAAGATGCTCTTATCTATAGGTTCAAAGGAAAGATACACATAATCTTCTATGGCCAACCTATTTTAATTGTAAACACTACATCAATAACATGATAGAGAAAATATTATGCAAGACAAATTGTAACTACTATAGCTAATATAGTAATAAGACACTATTGTTCATAGGCTCAAAGGAGAAAGATACATATATAATCTTCTATGGCTAAACCTATTTAAAACCTAAACCTTGCATCATAAAAAATGATAGAGAAAAATCTAATACAAGACAAATTGTAACTATTGTAGCATCGTAATTGTTACGCCTGACAATTTCACACTATTTTGACACCCTATTTTCCATATACAATAAATTATATTCATAATTGCTCATTTTAGGACCATATCGAGAAAATACATTTAATTCCTTAACATCCCTAATTTTTTGGACCAAAAAGTCTCAAATAGGGGCATGGATGCCCTAGTCCTAAGGATGTTATTTTTTAATATCTAACACTTTGAGTGTTGTTATTAAGTGTTTTACAATGACCCTAGGCCAACCTATGTCCAAGCATAATAAGTTGGAATGCATATATAAACAAGTTTTCCTTCTCATTTGAACAATTGGGCACTATTATGATAAATAATGCACTATTATGCTCTAATTGTGAATTTGCATGCAAGCTCTTCTCTACATGCTAACTACAACAAACTATCTATGTTACATGGACTAATCTCTTGCAAGTCTTCAAGAAAATTCAATCATTCATCATTAGATTTTTGTGGAAACCTATGGTGTGACATCACTTCAACAAAAGTTTCATGCTTAAGGTAAAATTGTTTTATATCATTGCATTTATTAAAATAATTTATTATTTACTTTGTCTCTACCCCTATGAGGGTACACAATTTATACCATCATCATTTGATGTTGTGGAGGGTTCAACCCACAATATTGTGTCCCACTTTTTGGCGAAGTTGTACATTAATATTAGCATTTAAAAAACATCACTTTATAAAACCTATAGTAACTAAACCATTAATAATTTGGAGATGATGTGAACTAGTGAATTGTGAGGATTTGTGAGTGGATTCTAAATATATATTTTCTAAAAAATTTAGAAATAAATTGTGATTTTTTTTTACATAACTTTTAATAACTTATTTTTATAGTAAACAACATTTTTAAAAAGTGGCATTTATGTTGTCACACATAATTTTTTTTATTGAAAGGATAGAATTATAATTTTTAAAATATAGATTTTTAATATCAATATCTAGTGCATGGATACTTTTTCATATTTTTTTTTAGATTGCAGGAATCAGAATCAGATAGCCACCCCCTATAAAGTATAGTGCACTTGGTAAAAAAATTTCACGTGACTAGTGAAACACCCTCTGGTACCATGGGGATGGTGGGGAGATTAGACCTCATGACCACTTGCCTACAATGGGATGCTTTAGCCACTCAAACTAGGCCTACCACCCCATTTTTTAATAATTTTTTATTGCATAGGTTTTTTTAATTAATTTTTGAAGTAATTATAATTAGGACATAGGTGTATGTTGTCATGCATAACATGTTTTGTATGTATTGATTTTTTTTTTTATGAAACAAGAACATCAATACCTAGTGTACACATATTTTTTAGAATTTTTTCTCTAATTTTCTATTTTTTCACGTGTTTGAAACAAATACCTTGATGTTTAATGAAAAAAACAACATTCACAAGAACAAAATACAAATATAATAATAAAATTAAAAAATATTTAAAATTATACTTTTGGAAAGCTTATAATAAGAGTTACATACTTACAAAACATAATTTCTAAATGACTTTATTTAATCCCTAAAAAAGGTAAAGAAAACACATTTTTTCCATCACTTTGATAGGTGTGAAGGAGACTCCATTGTGGGTATGTTTTAAGACTAGAGGGGTTCTATCCATGGGGGTTTGATCTAATGGACTCTTATCTAACCCTCTTCAATTAAAACCCTTTAGATGGAATCCCTCAAGGCTTAAATCATTAGTTTTTCTAAAAATATGTGATTTCAGGAAAAAATCAGGATGTCCCAAGTTTGGGATCCATTATTGTGGATGAATTAGAGCTAGAAACACAAAAACTAGGGTTGATTTAGGAAAGCCCCTATACAACACAATGCTTCCCCTCTTTCCATATGTGTAGATCAAATCCAAAACTTCCATCAACAATAGGTTATATAAGAGTAGAGAGCAGACTATACCGAAGTAATCTAGCATCTGAACCAGTCAAAACACCTAGACTAGGGTGCCCACACCCCTATTCATCCATTTTAGGATCAAATTTCATCTATAGGAACCTATTTATCTACGCTTCCTAGATTTGTACCCCCAATCTAAGCAGCATACTAGAGAACAAGAGGCACCAACCTTTGAATACACTAAAATGAATACAATGAAAACATTTAGACAAATCTATGCTAACAATGCTTACAGAATGAATTCACACATTTTTGCTCTATCTTCTGCACTACTATGAATACACACTTTGATTTCCTTCACTCACACTAACTCTATTCTACAAGATAAGACACAAAAATACAAGATAGGTCATAGACCCATATACAATCATAGTTTTGTATTGTTCATAATAATTTCAAAATTTTAAAAAAATCATTTAAATATTGATCTGAGGTGAAATATAATATTGTAATGTCGGCCTAGACCAAAAATCAGATCTATTAGTGAAGGAGAAGTTGACCTAAAAAAATCCTTTCTAGTCGCTACCAAGTTTAGCTTGTGCAAATTCAAAATTTAAACCAAGAACTGGTCATTTGTCAAGTTTGAATTTGAACCATAAATCTTCCATTTTATGGGAAAATCAAATGGTGTATATTAGAATCAAGATATACCTTCCCTTTGAATATTCTTTGAAGAATAAGAATACAAATAACACTTTGAAAAGTATTTCAGCTAATATCATCTTGGACATGCATCACCATTTCATAGACTCATAGAGAAACCATTGAAAATTCTTGGATGTGTGTTAGCATTTCATGCCTCCACATGGTCTTCATTCTTACTTGACTCTCTCCTCTTGCAAAATTGTGAAAAACCACCACACATCACCATTCCATGCTTCTACATGACCTTCTCTCTTCCTTCTCTCTCTTCTCATGGTCTCACAAAAACTTGTCACACGTCTCCATTGTGTGCTTCCACACAACCTTCTCCTTTCCTTCTCCCTCTTCTTGTGGAATTATGGGAAATCACCATGCATCACCAAATTATGTTCTTCTACATTAACTTATCTATTATTTCTCTTCTTTCACACTCATGGAAAACTTCCATGTATTATAATTTTGTACTTTCGTACGACTAGAAGTAGGACGCACCTTTACTCTTGAGAACAAGGGGATATTCAACACCTATCACTCACTCGATAAACATAGCACTTTGAAATATTTACATTAGACTTAGGGAAATATTTCAAACCTAGAAGAAGCTATAAGCAAGGCTAGTAACCAATGATATAGAGATGATTAAGTTATTGTATACGCCTAAAAATGGTCTAGATAATCTAATTAATTATTAAATACAATTTATTTGGTTAATTGACTCCTTTAATTCATCTACTTATAAATAAATAGAAATATTTATTTATATAGTTCACATTTAATTCTTCTATCTTTATCATATTATTTCCTCTTAATTAAATAAACAAATTCAAATAACTTTTTTTATTTAATTATCTATTTTATTTCATCTAAATTAAATAAACAAGTTCACATACTTTGTTTTATTTAATTACCATATTTCTTCCATGTTTATTTAAAAAATAGATTTCTAGATAGTTTGTTTTATTAAATTAAATATCCTCTTTTACTAATTTGAATAAATCCAAATATTCAATTAAAGCATATTTCTACAACTATTTCCTCTTTTCACTCACCATATCCACCAACAAAATTAGATATTTCATATCCAATTAATTCAACTTAGCCTTCACAGACAAATTTGGAGACAAATTTGAGACAAATTACAAGAAAACTTCATCTTCTTCCATTGATTCTTCCTATCCTTTTGGATGAATGTTTTTGTGGGGAGGAACAATCTCCATAATCATCTCAGGCTTCTTCATCTTTCACCATTGAATCTTTAAAATCAAATCCAGACCCTTACTTGCTGCCTCTTCACAAATGTGTTGTTGAGAATCTATAAATACAACTTATTTCTATAGGAAATAGATCCCAACTTTGTGTAATATTACTCTACAGAAATATCATTAGAGAAATCAAGCATTTGAGCAATAGTAATAGCAAATCATTTTAGAATAGCAATCATAATCATGGCTTTTCATTTAGTTGCATCTTCATTTATAGTAGTTTATTTTACCATTTTCAGGTCAATGTCATCCACAGTATCATCATCATATCATTTAACAATCATTACATATGATTAGATTCCTACATTTTGCAATATCTCATTCTCTTGATTGGAATTTTAACAGTCACAGTGCTTACACAATCTAAGAGCCACAATGTTTTAATAAATCTTTAGAGATAAATAGAAATAGGATGCTTTTAAGAGATTTTTTGCTTTAATTAGATTAAATGTTGTTTTTAAATCTCTTGATATAATGTCTTATTAGGTGTGTTTGTCATTCATTATGCATATTTTACTCACACATTAAATTGGCACCCACCATGGGGCCCTTGCCCCTTTTTTAATATTTTATTGTAGGTTTTCTGGCAGTTCACGACTAGAGACACAGATTAGCGCATACAACACTTGTTCTAGCACATTTGAAGACTATTCTAGCGCATTTGAAGACTGTTCCAATGCATTTGATTGATTCTCTAGTGCATTTGAAGGCTGTTCCAGTGCATATGATAGATTCTCCAACGTATATGATAGATTCTCCAACACATTTGACTATTTCTATATCGCATATGACTGATTCTATAGTGCATATGATTGTTTCTATAGCGCATATGACCTCTGATCTAGCACATTTGTAATTTGTCTAATTTGTTGTATGGATTCGACGCGACCGCAGCCAATGGTTTTATTGCTACTTTTGGATTAAAATGAACCAATCCTAGGGTAGTCATTTGGATTAAAATGAACCAATCCTAGGGTAGTCATTTGGTTTAAAATACACCAATCCTAGGGTAGTCATCATACATTTCTATCTTGGTTAAAATGAACATCATGTCTTTTGTGAAGTAATATCTTCACGTAGAATATCAAATCATCATTTGGGCTTTAAAACTGAACATTGTTTTGTTGTGATTGTACGGTGATAGGCCTATGCTATCCCCTTAACTGGGTGATCAAAATGCCAGACTCATCTTTTAATTTCATGCACTTTATGCTTTGTTAAAACCTTTAGTAGGCCTACTGTAGTGCAAAAAAGTACTCACCCTATAGGAATGACCTAAGTGGGAACAACTAAAGCCAAGTTTTACAACCCACTATAATCAAAAGAAAATTCAGGGAAAGTCTGCAATTCGACGATAGTGTGCAAGATAACTATCCCCACAGCCTTTGTTCTAAAGGTTGGGAGGTCTTCTCAGGGAGTTTATCATTTTTCACACCGAACGAAAATCCTTATTATGAACCTTAGTGTAGAAGCTAACCAAGCTAGTAGCCAGACATTATAATACTCACAGTGCAAGGGGAGGGAAGAATCTTCCCCTAAGATACTCACCATATAATTGCCAAGGACCGTTTGCTCAAGGGATTGATAAATCTAACTTTGAGTACACGCCTAGAAAAGACAAAAACACGGGTGCCCTCTAAGGGGTGACACAGCTGTGTGAGTCGACGCAATTTTAAGATGTGGGATATGATTATTATGATGAACTTTTGACCTTAAGAGTGAGTCTACTTGAAGTGTATTCTTGTCAAATACTAGTGGAAATAAAAAAGGATCATGTTTGATTCTTGAACATACACTTATTGTTTAGATTTTAGGACTTAAAAACAATTGCGCTTACAATCTGGCTTTAAGTGTGTGAAGTTATTTTCAAAGGTATCATCTAATTAGATCATCAACTCCAAATATTTACAAGCAAAACACCCCTCCAAAATATTCATTTGGTCAGAAAATTACAACTTGGAATTAATTTTTTTACTGAAAAAAATAGAACAACCGGACAAAACTGTGAAAATACTAACAACTCCCAGACCGGCGCATTGAGCCCAAAATTTAGCGCATTAGAGTAACAGTCTGGCACATAGAAGCAAGAGTCTAGCAAATTTAACCAATTTTCTAGTGCATAGATGAAACAATACAATGCATTCAACCAATATTTTAGCGCATCTGTCAGGTCTTTTATTGCATCGGAAGACTGTTATAGTGCATCAAAAAAATCAAAATCTAGAGAGTTGTTTTTAGTGTATGCCAAACTTTTATCATCAGAATTCAGATTTTTCTCAGAATATAAACTTTCCATAATCAAAAAAGAGTCTTAAACCTACATAAATTGGACTTTACAATTGAATTTGTTCAAATCAAACCAAGATCTACCAACCAAAAGTGTCTCAATCAAACACATTTGATTAGTAAGTTAAGTTTCTAATCAGTCATCCTAAATCAAAGCAACGAAGCTATATAATCAAACTTATAAACTTAGTCTAATCAATAGAATCTATCATTCTATTTGACTTAAGTTAATATCCTTGACACTATACCAAATTATGATCAAAATTTTATTGAAAACAATAATGTTCGTATGTCCATTTTAACAAGGTCACGAAGACTAAAATTCCAATAAAGGGAAATTAAAACTCAAACCACGATGGCTGAAATAGATGAGGATCAATTGAATGCTTTCACTCAACAGATGCAAAACCTTCAACAACGACTACATGACATACAAAGAAAAATCACATAAAGAAACAAAACAATGAACATGAGACCTTCTTCACCAAAAACATCATCCAAGTTCAATGTCTTTGAATTTTTGCAAAAGTTCAATAAGCCCAAATCTAAGTCCTCAAACACAAATGATATTGAGGAATCCTATCCTGTCATGCATTTATCTCCATCCACCATAAGCCAAAATAAACCTCAAGATTCTTTCACTCAAGTTAACAATTCCATTCAATCATCCTCTTCTATCATATCTTCAACATCCAATGATTCATGTCAATCTCTCAATCTAAAGCATGCTAGCTATAGACACTTAAAAATGACCTAGGCCTGCAAGCTTAATTTTTCATCTTTCGTCCTAGTGTAATTATGACATTTAATTATGTCCTTGGTCCACATTCGACTATTAATTAAATAATTGATAATTATTTAATTAATTCATGTTTGTTTATTCTTCATGATTATTAAATAAATAAAATTTTATTTATTTATTCAATACGTCACTAATGGTCTATTATCTTCTTACAATTACATAAATTTCTTAATTTATTTAATTCTGTCTTCTTGATTATTAAATAAATAAATTTTATTTATTTATTTAATATGTCATTGATTCTCATAATTAAATAGATTTATTAATTTATTTAATTATTGGTCACAATATCTAAATTAAATAATTATCTTTAATTATTTAATTGCCTTATTTGAAATTTTTGTCATTTTAAATAAATGAATTATTTAAAATGGTCTCACATTTGTTAACTATCACTTCTTTTGGTAAATAATCTGAAAATCAATTATTTACTGTCACACAAAATTCATATTTTGAATTAATTTAATTCAAAAAGATAATCTTCTTCCAAAAATCAAGTAATTGAGCAAATTCTTGATTTTCCAAATCTGCTTTTTCAGTTCAACCTTTATCCTCTTGATTTTTTGAATCTTACAAATCAAGCAGTCTTTATCTTCTTGATTTTCAAAAATCTTTATCTTTTTGGCTAATTATCACATTTATTCTCGACCGCCGATTCGATTTTCTCAAATTGCATCTTGGACACTCATTTCAGATTTTTTCCCTAACCCTAATTGGGGATTGTCACACACAATCCTAACCGCTGATTTTAGGCTTTCATCAACTTTTAATCTTGACCATCCGTCCAAAATTGCATTTTCTATAAAATGCCAATTTTGCTCACATTTTGAGGGACACATAGTTTCTTGATATTTCATCCTGGCATAATCTTTGAGTCTTAGGAATAGTCTTGTCATTTCTTGTCATAAGCATAGTCATATTGGCATAGTTTTTGTGCTTATCATTTGCATGATAGCATAGCACTTGTCATTTTAAATCCTTCAAACCTTGAATTGGACATTGTCACAATCATTTGCTCACACACTCAAATCTAAGGGCAACAATCACAATCACATTTGTAGCAAGTTAGAAGGTGTAATGGAGATCAGTCATGGAGTTTGAAGAACATTGGTGAGCTTGTTCATGTTTTTATGTTTTTCATTAATTTTCCCTTGCACTTTATTACTTAATGTTGGATTTTATGTTTAATGCTCTAATATGCTAAATCCATAAAATTGCATCGTTACATTGGTGAACCTGACATTCATTTTTGTAGTTTTCATACGGAGTTGTTCGACTTTTTCTTGCAGGTACAGGTATAGAACGACGCAATTACAACATTCAGAGATGCAAATGCCCTATCACGACGCATTCGCATTTGGAAATGTCATTTTCATTAACTTTAGTTTTCATTAGCTTTAGTTTTATTAGTTTAGATTAATTTTATTTAAATTAATTTAAAGCTAGATGTAAATTTAAATTTAAGATTTTTAATTTTTCTAAGTTAGTTTAAATTTAGCTTTTTCTAATTTAATTTAGATTTTAAATTAAATTTTAGAGTTTTAGTTTGGAATTAAATTCTTTAATTTAGATTTTATAATTTTGATTAGAATTTAATTACATTTTTAGATTTTTAAATTAGCTTTTAGTTAGATTTTTTGAATTTTTTAAATTAGATTTTTAAATTTTTAAATTAGATTTTTAAATTTTTAAATTAGCTTTTAATTAGATGGTTTTTAGACTTTTTAGTTAGATTTTTTTAGATTTTTTAATTAGATGTTTAGATTTTTAAATTAGCTTTTAGTTAGATTTTTTTTAGATTTTTAAATTAGATTTTTTAGATTTTTAAATTAGATTTTTTTAGATTTTTAAATTAGCTTTTTAGTTAGATGTTCTTTAGATTTTTTAGTTAGATGTTTTTTAGATTTTTAAATTAGATTTTTAGATCTTTAAATTAGCTTTTAGTTAGATTTTAGATTAGATTTTTATTAGATTTTTAATTTAGA
>VDFB02365578.1:0-29845 GCA_007258455.2 Sequoia sempervirens
ATTTGAAAATGGAGAGTTAGTATTCTTGCGGCTACATCCATATAAGAAGTATCCATCAAGATAAGCAAGGTAGAAAACCTAAAACCCTGATTCTATGGGCCTTATAAGATCCTAAGGAAGACCAGTGAAGCAGCTTATGAATTGGAGTTGCCTGAGAATAGTCGTATTCACAACATCTTTCACGTATCAAGATTGAAGAAAGTGTTAGGGCAGCAAGTTATCCCATGTTTAGACTTACCCTTGCTTGATGACGAGGGCAAACTAATCTTGGAACCTGAAGCAATTCTCAATATAAAAGAGAAGAAACTAAGGAATAAGACTATCCCTGAATTTCTGATCAAATGGAAAGGCTTACCTGAGGAGGACGCTACATGGGGGAGCAAAGAAATCTTCAACCATCCAAATCTAAAATTGCTTGAGGACAAGCAAATTTGGGAGGGGAGGATTGTCATGCCCCCACAAAATTGAAACCAAGGTACATGTTTTCACGTAGGATTAGATCACCAATTCGATCATGGAAAGCAATTAAAATGCAACTCAAAAGACATAAGGCATTGATGAAGTTATGAAAGGATGCGACTATGAAAGAAGGTGATTACTTAATTAAATAATGTTGACCTTCCAAACCATAAGACACATCCCTTCAAATAACAATCAAGAAAATAATTAAGGGAGGGCGGACATTCTGAAGAGGATTTGTGATTTCACAAGGAATGATATTAATAAAATTAACTATTCCTATCTACAATTAAGAAGGCATTAATAGGAAGTCGTGTCCCTTGGAAAATTGATATCTTGAAAGGTTATGAACCTTAGCCCTACCGTGGTATAAAGGATGAATAATTCAAGGCAAAGAAGGATCATCAATTGAAGGAGAGAAAGATAGAGACCAGCAATAAAAAAGGGAAACCAATCCATTACAACGCAACAAACCATTATTATCAAATATACATATATATTCAAGGGTATATTGGATATTTTTTGCCAATCATTTTTTTACATATGTATATATATTGCTTATGGAAGATAAAGAATATTTTTGTTCTTGTGATAGAATATGTGATATGCTTGATTGTCTGAAACCCACTTTGTAGGAAGGGCCTGGGGTGGAGTGGTAAACAAGGCTAATTAAGGGCCATTCTAGAGTTGACCGCAATGGCTCCTAGGACCATAGGGCACTTACATAGAGATCCAAAAGAGCCCACTTACGACCCTCACCCAATTCCACAAGATGGAAAGTGTCTTCAAGGAGTTGAGACATTGATGGGGAAAGCAGGGACAAGTCACCAAGGAAGGGAATTGTGGTAGACACCCTCTTAGGCTTGGTGTAGAAATGGCTTCGAGTAGACCCATCATGTCCCATCTCCCAAATCCTAGTTTGCTTGCTTTAATGATAATCTATGATGAAATTGCCTCTCTATTAAGCGTATATATATATATATATATATATTATTGTTCATGTGGTAATTGCAAGATTCAAACCCAATATTGCGTTATTAAAGAGATTTATTTGGTAAGATGAACCCTAACCCTAATTTGCTATAATTTGTGATCAATAGGAAATTCTAGGTCAAATCAGGATTGGGACATTACAGTGTATGATATATATATATGCATGTATGTATTGTAATGTCCCACCCCAATTTGAGTTTGGACTTGCGGTTTTGTTCAATTATTTTTAGTTTGATAGATGGAACATTTTGCCAAACACTTGACAAGCTAACTAGTCTGATTCATTGGAGATTTGCAATTTGCATACATTGAATTTAAAATAGAGACTTCAACATATATTGCATTATTCCATATGGGATATCATGCATTGCATTGTTTCATTACATAGACTCATTCAAGACAAATAATGAGCCACAAATGCTTGACACTTATATTACTGGATTTTGGAAATAACCAAAGATGTACATACTCAGAAATGTTGCTTCAATACTTAAATAGCATCATACAATGATAAATACCAACTAATCAGCTTGGTATATGAACAACATGCAACCATTAAACCTCAACAACAATAGCTCTAACAATACCAAAACATAGATATATAAACTCAAAACATAAGTATCAATTTGCAGATCTTGATGATGCCACGATTGATAATATAAACCCCATGCTAGAAAAAGAAAGAAAAACTATGTCTGCAGTTACATTTTTTTGAATAACATTCCCAGCCAATATGGATGCCTGGCAAAGTCACCACAAGTGACAACAATTGTTAGAGACCCACGGCTTCACCATACAGCAGGTAACAAGGCACCCTGCTCTCAGCATTCATGCCTATTGTGATATCGGTCCTATGACAAGGGTTAAAGACATAGATAACACTCCAAAGTGCAGAGCCAACAATATGAAGACTCTGTGACCTCCCACAATGCTCACGCCCCCCAATATTTGGTACCTCACTCTTCTGTATGCAAGCACAAAGGCTACGCACGAGTGTTGATGGTCATAATCCTCAACACTTCGCCAAACTTAGCATGAATACCTCTATATGCGCCCAACTTAGTATATGCAACAATGACCTTTTAATCACAGCTCAGGTCAATACAAACTCACACAATCAGCAATAGAATGCCTCCGTTCTCAACAGTCAACAATATGAAGATGCAACACAAAAACCAAGTACAATGAGATCCTTCAAACCCTATGCCCAACTGAAGTGTGAAGACCCCAAACCGAGTGTATTAATCACCACGGCTGATATTGCAAACTCCTATCTATGGCATCCAATTCTCCTTGTACCAATGCCTTCAAATCTAAGCTACAATCTTGAGCTCCAAACTGAATTAGATATTAAAATGTGATCACGAGGCAGGCCCATGAATTTATCTGGTTAATTTCTAAACAATCTCTGAAGCGCAATGCACAACCCTTGAAATGGAGTTATCCACAAGCAGGCTTGGGAGATCTTTCACTCTTATATTGTGTTGTCCCTCACAAGGGTTTTTGTCCTCAATGAACCTTGAGATTTTCAAACTCTCCATGTAATGTCCCCTTTTGAGAAAATCCTAATTTGTGCCCTAGAATCACAAATTTAATGCAGTTAGGGTTACCACTTACCAATTAAATGTTTTAAGCCGGATAATCTTGGTTTAGATCCTACAATCATGCTAGAAAATATTGGAATACTATTTCATATGGTCAAGCATATGTAATTAAAGTAAACATCTAACCATTTCAAGTAATGTAAACCACACAATATCTATAATACACATTGGGAGTTGAATCATAATGGAACTTAGATGAGGAGCATGATAGGTCCGTCCGAAGCTATCCACACCAAGCCCAAGAGCAAATATACCATCCCTCTCGCCCCTCAAGTGGTGCACACTGTCATACCACATGGGGTGGTCTACTTGGCAGACAACTTGTATTTGCATTCCCTACCCTTGTTGCCTTATCCATTCCTCTTATGACTGAAACTTCCTCAAATTCATCTCAACCACCAACCCATGTAGAGGTTGGGGAAAAGGCTACCATAGGAGGCCTGTAGACATCATCTTCCTAAGCCCAAGGGCAAATATCACCCCTTGGCTGCAAGTGGCGCACACAGTCATCCATCATGGAGTGGTGTACCTTAGAGGAAGTCTAGTATTTGCTCAACCTACTGGTATCTCCCCCACTCCTCCCCATGGTTATTTGATGAGAATAATAAATATAAATAATAAATTGTATAATTACATGCGATAATCATGATAGAGCATACCACAATGGTTATTTACACATGAGATGGCTTTATACACAACAATAGTTGCAATGGTTAGAGATATTCACTGATCTAATACTCAAAAAAATATTCTCTCTTGCTACTTTGATTCTATATTTACTTCTCCTAGCTCATATCGATGCCTTTTGCATTTTAGATATCCTTCCTTTTATATCCCCGTTGGGTTGAAGGTTATGTCTTTTCATACTATCCATCATCAAGAGACATGTCTTTTAGTTATTGATTTGACTAATCATTTTGTCTTAACTGATCCAAGGATAATTAATTATATTAATATTATCCTTGCCTAAATCGCCGATCCTTCTTTAGAGGAGTTTGTTGCATTTGCAAGAGTAAATCACTACCATCTCAAACCACTCTTTGTTTCTTTATTTTGTCTTATTCATTTTTTACTATTTCTTATTTTATCTTATATGCTTGCAGCTTTTTAGAATAATATTTTGTCTTATTCATTTTTTTGTATGATTCTTGTTTGCCTTATATTTTTATTTTATTTTCAAATGGGTTTATCATTTTAAGGAGATCATCCAATCTCATGGCAGGGGCATGACACTCCAATCTTCCTACAAACCCTTATAAAAAATTCTCAAAAATTCTTCCAAGATGAATGTTGCAAATGAGCTTACAAATGGCCTTTTATAGAGATTTGGGCTCTCAATATTGAATTGCCTTTTCCCTCCAATTAAAATTATTTTATTTATTTCATTTTCCACCTTATACCTCCCTTAAGTTGGCGCCCAACTTTATAATATATAAATATTATTTAAAACCCCCTTATAACTCCTTAATTATAAAGCCACTTTAATTAAAACTCCCTTTTAGCTCCGAAAAGGGCCCTTTAATTAAAATAATCATAATTCAACACACAAGGCCCCTATTTTGTGCATCCATGATTAAAACATTTCATCCCAATTTCGATGAGCTATAACACTAAGGTACTTTAAAAATAATTTAAATAATATTTAGTGACCTTAGTAAAATAATTAAAATAGAGCCATTAATGCACACCTATTTTACGAAAACTGTCAGAAAGCATTGGAATCAGAAACTGACTGCACTAGAGTGATCCTGATGAAGAATAATGATAATCAGAGCGAATGAGGTGACTTACTATAAATAGACGCCCTCTTCACACCAAAAGCTAGAAATCACCCTGGAAAGTGGCATATGAATCCTCCAAACCTCTTGAACTCATTGGAATCATCAAATAACTCCTCTTATCATGTTGACACGCATGCAGAAGGTCAACACCAACTGCACTACAAGGGAACCCAAAAATGGGGACATTACATGTATGCATACATACATACACATACATTCATGTATATATATAAATGAATAAATATAGATATATAAATACATACACAAACATGCATACATATACATACATATGTATACACATATACATACATACACACATACACACACATAAATATATACATACATATGCATCATTTTCTTTTAATTTTACAGGTTTTGAGTGTTGTTCGAAAGCCTTAAACAAATTCAACACCACACATCCAAATGTATCAGCAACATCCCAAATATAGGTCAATCATATCAAGAAGAATATTTAAGCTTTTACACTTGCATTCAAGTGTTTCAACTATGATAGATTGTGAATGGTACCAAGAATGTTATTTAAGCTTATACACTCTTCCATGTTCAAGGGTTGCAAATATGTATGTAAACGTACTTACCTAGACACACACAAATACTATGTATGGTATGTGATACATATATATTATATACACATACATATGTACATGTATATATGTATATGTATGTATGAGTGCATATGTATGTACATATGTACATATGCATATACATGTATGTGTATATATGTATCATATTATGTATATATATTTATGATATACATACATTTATTATATGTATGCATATGTGTGAATATATAATATAGGTATGCATATATGTTATGTAATGTTTTATGTATATATATGTACATATATGCTTATGTATGTGTGGCTTAAATAAGCTTTTTGATACCATTAGCAACCTGTCAAAGGTGTAACAATTGAATATGGGGGTTTGTAAAATCTTAAATAATCTCCTCAAAAAAATTGTCTTATATTTGAATCATATTTGATACATTTGGATATGAATCTTGTAGCATCCACCGCCTTACAACAAGGAATTTACTAGGAATTTTAACCGTGAAGTAAAAAGTAACCATTCCTTAAAAATAGGACATAAATTTTTTTCTTTTAATAATTGAAATTGCAACTGCATAACTGATAACATAAGCATAACATAATCAACTTATTTCACTTATCGAACTAAAAAGAATAAACAACTTTTCTTTTTTTTATGTTTTCCACATGAATGGTTTCAAATAAATAACATTTAACATTTAACATTTAAGGAACAAGGTCAAAGACCTCATATCTAGATACTTTCTTTCTTTTTGTCTCGCAAGACTTGGAATGTCATCTACAAGAGGGAGAGCATCACCTAGGTGCTTTACCTCCAACCATGGACCAACAATCCCTCGTACACCTTCCTAACTAGAAGTGGCCCTTCCCTTCAACGAAGAGTATAGTCGAGAACCCTCTAGTAATTTCCATCTAAGCTCTGGTGTTGTGCCCTACTTAACCAATGCCACCTAAAAACTATGGAGGCCTTCCAACTATGAATGACAACTCTGATTGCATTAAGTATCTGGAACACAATGAACCAACAAGTGCAAGCAGAGTCTATTGCACTCAATTTGGCCAAAGTATTTGTAATATATATACAATCGCTACTTACAAGTGAATTCATTCGTTCACCCACCCTACTCAATTTGGAGAATCCATGTCTGCCCTTGTAATATTTCAAATTTACTATTTGATCATTGGTTAACATTTCATACAAATTTTCATTCAATCTTAAACTAAAGATTCCTTCTTCGTATAACAGTCTCATATATCCAATGTTTAGTTTTACTATATCTAATCCTTTCTCAAAATGTGAAGAATCATTGAGTAAACAACTCATTTGTGTTGTTGGTAATTTCTAACTTGAACACCTAAGTTACATTCGCGTAACTACCTAGTTCTTGACTACAACCACTTGTTTGAATCTTTACCATAACCCTTGAGAGCAACTACTCTTGAGATATAATATTTAATCAAATATTGACCTATCTGGTCATAATATGGTATACTGATCACATATACTAATTTCCCATGGTGACAATTATTTTTCCATGAAAAATATAACTTTCTTTAGGCTTTAGACTATCTTGGTAAACACTGTAGTCTTGTTTACTAAGGGTAACTTCAACTATAGACCTACTGGTTTAATCTTTCAATAGTTTTGCGTTTATAATTGTAAAATGTTTGGTTCGGTAAAATATTTTGGACAATGAATTCCCTTGTTAATATTCTATAGGGTCTAGGCTACTACCTCTAATTCAAGTCCTAACATGAATTTCCTATTCTTAGGCTTCTTGGCAAATATTTATGACACTATGCCATCATCTTGACATACACATTGTCATACAAACATGGAAATATCATCATTTGAGCCAAATAGAGGATTACTTCCTTTACTCATGTTTTAAAACTCCCATTAACAAATCATAAGGTTGGGTTCACAATTTATCATAAGAAATGAAGGGGTTTATGATATGTAGTGACATCAAGATTTTGAGCAACTAAATAACATGCTCAACCCTCGAACTCTCAAAACTCAAACAGCGTAACACACTCTTTATTCTCATTTAACTCTTTTAAGAAAATACACAATATAGCTTGCTATTCCCCTAGCAATTGAACCATATTCTCTATTATGAACTCATATATAATAGACTATATTTAGAATACGTAAAAGTATCTTTTCGCTCATATTTTCAGAGATATCAATACCAAAACATCATTATTTAGTCCTCTATTTTTAGACTATGTATGCTCATTATCTTAATCAATCATAAAAACCTCTTTCTTTTATCATACTTAACATTCTTATTTTAAGCTCTTTGAAAAGAAGATAACAAGTTTAAAAAAAAAAAGACATGCTTGCAAATTCTGACTTTTAGTTGCAAATAGCTCCTTGTATGCTCTAGCTTTGACGATGCTCAGCTACACTCCTTCAAATAGTCTAAAAGTTGCTTACTTGTTGTTATCACCTCTATCATAGATAATGCTAGCTCTAAATACTTGAAAATACTAACACACAATTGCTACTTGTTGTTGCTCACTTCTTTTACTGATAATACACACTCTAAATGCTTAAGAATATTAATCTTGGACTCTATGCCTCCTTCCCAATGCCCATCAGTAGCCCAAACAAAGAGAATTCAACTGGTTTTTATAAGAAAATCTTACTCATATTTAATTCCTTCCACTATTGAGAAGAGTGGTGCAATATTTATGCTTGCACAACCATATATCTGTTTCAAAACTGCCTCTTAAAGAAACACGACCAGCTCAAACTATAGCTATGATTCAATAACAACTTCCTCCCACTAAAATTGAAGCTTACAAAGTTTTAAAGACTTCACTTTACACACCACAATGTGGCTGATTTAAACATTATTTAGAAACTTCCTAAAACTGCTCATCACCCTCCACTTAGCCACATTGGATTGTGGCTTTAAAAATTTAGTTTAAAATAGCTGCTCATACTTACTCAATTTGGTCGATAGAATTGCCTTAAGAAGAGGCATTTACACTCATTTTAACTACCTTAAGTTTTGGTTGGTAATGTAACGCCTCGCTAAGGAACCCCAAAGGACGACAAAACTAAAGCACAATAATGGAACTATTTTTTTTTAAAAGAAGTAACTGTGAAGTGTATAACTTAACATATCATAAAAAACTAAACTAAGTCCTCTAAGGTTCCATGACTACGCTACTAGCATAACCATTCAACAAGAGCTAGAACTATACCATTAACTATTCATCTAACATGATTTATCCATAAGCAAGTACATTTTAATCTTCCACATTAAATGATTAAACATTATGAATTTCCATAACATATCAGCAATTGAACATCATTAAAGATCATATATAAAGAACTAACAAGTACATATACAAATTCCATTTCATGAGAGTACATCATTACATTTTTTACAATATTGTTTCCCTGAATACAATTGGGAAGATTACATTAAATTACAACACATGGTACAACTGAGATACAAGTCCAATACATATACATCAAGACTGTCTTCTTGAATAGGAACATGAATTGGAATCTGCTTTAAAAGGGACAACCTCCACACACATGATCAAGTAGCAAGGAAAACCCAACGGAGGAAAAAGCACCAACCTCCTGACCATGTGGAACCAGAGGTCCACATTGCTATGAAATAACATATGGGTGTAATACCCCTCATGTTGTTGTTTGGACTTGTTATTTTCTATGGTTTTGCTTGATACTGAGACTTTGATAGTTACTATTTATTGGTTGGATTGGTGGATTGGATAGTTTAGACTACTTGATGACATGGATATTATGATATGACATTATGGTTACATTTGGTTTGGTGATGTTTAATTTGATTTCAGTAGTACATTGTGATGCAATGGATTAGTAATCATTTTATGATGATATGATGTGATCAGTTAGTTTAGCAATGTTATTTTATACTTGATATTGTAATTGTAATTATAGCTTTGGTGAGGGGATAGTGTAGGACCACTCATTTGCGAGTTCCCTACTACACTATAATTTCTTCTCATGATGTGTTGTTTTTTATTATATTTATATACATGTTTTACATAACCTTGTTTGTATCTAGGAATTGCAAGAATAGAGTCTCGATTCCACCTGCTTTGGAAGGACAGAGCGAGCATCAAATTAACCCAATGGGCATGAAGTTGAAACAGAGATGACAAGGAAGTCACCCCATCCCAAGTTTTCCAACCTGTTTTATGTTTTTTGGTATTGTGCGTCTTTGACCTTTGTCATTTTTGCATTTTATAGTAGTTGTTTTGTGTGAGTGTACTTTTGATATTTATTTTACGTTGGTGTGTAGTATGATGTCATTTAAATAATTAAATGATTTTAATAAATGTTAATAATAGTATTGGAATAGTTTACATTAAAATATAAAAGTCTTATATTAAAAAGCCATGTAAATTATTGAATGGTGTAAATTAAATTATTTAAAATTGGTGTTTAGATAAATTAATTAGGATAATTAAGGAAATAAAATAATTAAATGAGTAAATTGTGTGAATTGCAAGTATAATTTGCAAAAATCAAAATTAAAACAAAAAGTGTTGTTAAATAGAAAAAAAAATCAAGAAAAGAAAAAAAAGAAGAGGACCAATGAATGTTGAGTTTTTGGCTGAAAAGCTGGTAATGAATTAGAAAACTTCTTTTAATTCTGATTTATGGAGTTTTCAAAAAAGAAGAAGATATATTTTTATTTAATAGCAAAATTGAGAGATTTTCATTCACGGGAAGATTGACAAAAGCTTCAAAGAAAATATTGAGTTCTAGGAATTGGATCCTTTCTTGTTTTCTCTATAGAATTTATCTATTTTTTTCATTGTTTTGGAAGAGAGGCTTTTATGGTTTAAAATTTTAGATTAGAGAATTTATCAAGGAAACTGGTGGAGAAGTTCTGAAGAAAGAAAGTGGAGCTCTTCGAAAAAAGGTTGTTTGGAATTCAAGAAAGGCTTCGTCAACTTTTCAAGTGTAGGACTTCAGGTTCCATTCTATTTCATTAATTTCTCTGAATCAGTAAAAATAAATGTGTTATTCTATAAAAGAAAAGAAATCTTATGGGGTTTTAGAAATCTTCAGGGTAGCAAACAAATGAAAGAAATTTAATTGGGTCTCTTAAAATGACCAATGTGTTTATAATTTTATTTTTGGAAAATCAACCCCCTTGAGATAAATGAATTTAAATATTTTTCTTCATCTGAAATAAATGTTTTTTCAATTTTATGGTATTTTGTTCCTGATTATATATATATATACAATGATGTATATATATAAATATATAAATATATATATATACATATATATATATAAATATTAAAATTTATTTTTGAAATGTAATTTTTTTTGTATTGGGGCCGAACCTATGTGTCGACTGGATGGGGGTCATATTTTTTTAATAAACAGAATATATATATAAAGGAAATTTTCTTTGGTTGAGGGGAAGGGACGGCGCTGGTCGTACCCTCCCCCTATCCCTCTTTGCAAGTGGGGACTGCTATGCGCAGTCCTCTATGAAAACTACGATTAATGTTTTTTTTATGATATATTTATATATGTTTTAGTATATATTTATATATATACTTACTATTTTTTTTACTGGGATGACCCAGAAGTATGGCATGAAAAAAAATGAATAAATAGAATATTACATGTTTTAATATTATATATATATATGTAGTTATGTATATATGTGTGTGTGTGTGTATATATATAAAGTATAAATGTAAGATGTATATTGTTTCTTTTATAATGGTGAAATTATGAATTTCAACTGTGATGGTTAATGGAAAAAGGTAAATTATATATTTATGTCAAAAATTATTATCGAATTTTTATTTTAAAATTTTATTGTGGAAATAGAGATTTAGTAATGGAATAAAAATAATTACTTTTATTGTGTAAAATTATTATGTTGATTTGAGTTCAAATCCTGTAAAGTTGTTTGGGTTTTCTTTTACCATTATATTATTGGTTTTGGCTTTTCAATGTGGGGACCCAGTTGATTTTATGAACCCATTTATGGATGTTGTGAACCTTGGGCTTCCAAAGGCTTGATTTTATTGTTGGTCGATAATCCTTGTTTTATGTGCTCTTTATGTGGCAAGATATTGGTATCTTTTTGTGAAAGGGTTGTACGAGATTATGTAATGCCCCGTCTAAATAACCTAAGAATGTTGCAATTGTGTTGAAAGGTGTAATTTTTTTTTTTTTAAGTATTAATATTAAGTTAATTAATTGCATACATTCGTTAAGTTACAAAACGATTCACTACTTTGATTTTTCCATAAGTGACTTAAGTATTTTGCATTGCACATAATAAATATTAATATAAAGATAAACATTGCATAATATAGAAATTTCCATTCAAGATAATATATTAAAGTACAAACATGTTTTTTTTCATACATTGCATTTGATAGAATATACAATACTCATCCATCTGATGAGGTAGTTCAAATAATGGTTACATTTTACAAATGATCACCTCACAACATTGAGGGATGTTTTTACAAAAAAAAATTTACAATATACAATGAGAAAGTACATATAAGATCCAAGTGCGAGCTCTCCATCCATGAAGCTCTAGATGCCATGATCAAACTGGGGACCCTATGGAGTAAGGTGCATGTTCCACCCAACCATGTGGTACCCGTAGGTCCACCCCCCGTGCTAGGAGATAGTAATAAGGTTACCTAGACCTAATCTACTAACCCTAGACACTAGTACAAACAATCTAATGGTTACATTGCTTCCAGATTTTTGACAATTGATTATACCACAAACATAGGGTTAACTGTTATTCTAGGTGGAGTGTCATCACAACGATGCAAAGGTTACCCTGGTGTTTCTTCCTAGGTTTCGGCCCCCAATCCTTGGGTTACCTTGGTAGCCTCTTACGAAACCTGGCCCCTATTGCATACTGTTGCGGAATCGAATGTCTTTTAAAGGAACAAGACACAGATTTTCCATTCCAGGCCTTCTCAACTTATACTCATGGCTGAAATAGCTCAAGAGTCATAAGAGAGGCATAAGCATCTTGTTAAGTGTTTTAGATCTAACTACTGTGTTCTTTAGTTTTCACTAAGTTACTAACTATTTGTAAGTTACCCTAACACCACTTTGTGTGTCAGCCCTTGCAAATAGCCACTCCCCTAAACATAACAAAGGTTTCTAAGTTTTCATGACTAGGGTTTACCAAGTGTACAAATTACATCTCACAATAACAAATAAACCATAACAGTATCAAACACCATGTTTAACTCTTGCACAACCCAAGTCAATTTAAGAAATACATTTGAACAATTAAACACCCTTTTTACACAATTCGTTCTGGAAGACTTACACAACAAAGGTTTTCCCAATTTTTGCCCAAAAATAACACAATAATAATAAATCAAGAAAAGCAATTGTCTATAGTTTGGATATACTAAATCCATCCAATCAGAAGAGAATGAACAAAACAATTCAACTAAAATTAAGTTTATTTTCCCATTTAATTTAAAAATAAATTTCTACTTTGTTCAATAACATATCCATGCAAATAATTGTGATATTTATAATTTCAAAAATATCTAATTGATTTAATTACAAAAATATCACCTTTTAAATCAAAACTAATATACATATATATGTCTTTTTTTTAATTAAATTTATAATAACAAATTAATCTTTTAAAATATTCATATTAAAATAAATATTTTCAATTAAAAACATATATAATATATATAACATTATAATAATATATAATATATATTATATATAATATATATTATATATAATAAAAATATTATATATATTATAATAAATTATACATATATAAATCAATTATAAAAGATAAATTTTTGAATTTAAAAACAAAGATTTTTAGGCTAGGGTTTCGGCTGCTTTCGCAGCCGTCCCTAATGGCCGCAGTCGCGGCGGCAGCCTATGCGCTGCCTGTGAAGGTAGCGCAGGGCTGCCTTCGCAGCTGCTGCTCCTCCTTACGGGCGGTCGTGGGGAGGCCCCTGCACCTCCTCCACCGCCTACAGCAAAAATATCCATAATGCATTTTGATAATATAAAATTTAAACAAAGGTTTAACTCTGCGAATCTTTGATTTGCGTTTTTACGGAAATTTAATTCCGTCTTTGAAAAGAAATCTCACGCCTGTATGGCGTATAAATTTTGAAGGAAAATTTCTCATACATATTTTGCATTATTATTTATATATATATATATATATATTTATTTCTATATATGTATCAACATATATATAAATATATATATATATATATAAATATATAAACAGGTTTGTAACAGTAAATAAAATACTGTGATTTAAATGCTGTAATCATGAAAGTATTCCACACAGATATATATATTTTTTAAACAGAATTTAGAAGTTAATCAATCACACATTTTATTTCATATAACTTCAAATCAATCACAGATCTTCAAAATGATCTACCTTTTAGCAAATAATCTAATCATGAAACCTTCAATAAACTTTACAAATGTTCATCTGTAGGTTTTCCTACTGAATAAATTAAATCTCTATTTTACCCTTATTTGTTTCCCTATAATTTTCTTGGTTTTACAATTTCACAAAGATTTTCTTTCATTGTTTCCCAAATCTTGTTTTCTAGAAATTCATATAGATAACAGGAAGTTTTACAAAAGAATTCAAAGAAAAACAAGAGAAATAACCAAAGAAATACCTTTTTTCCTGTGTTTGAAGATTTGATTGTTGGAGAATAACCTTTGCCTGTAGAATGTAAATCCCAAAAGCTTCTCCAAAGAAAACCCAAAATCCACAAGATATCCAGCCAAACACAGAGAGATAACAACTTCTAAGAATTAATGAATTTTACACAGTAAGGGGAAATTTTTGCAAAAAGCTCCTGATAATTTCCCCGTGAGGAAATTGAATAACCCTAGTATTTTTCTAAGATCCAAAATATCCTCCGTGAAGAAATTTCTCAACAACCTCATTTAACACACTGGCACACATGTTGAGAAGAGGTTACAAAATATCTTCTCCACTTCTCGACAATTTGCCCATTTCAATTTTGCATGCAATTTTAATTTATTTAATTAAAAAATTTTAAACTCAAACTTTAATTTGCATGCATTTTATTTATTTAATTTTCAAATGCAATATAATTTACACACTTAATAATTTAATTTAATTTATTTATTTATTTAATTAAAATAGTTTAATCCTTTTAAGATCAACTATTTAACCAAATAAGCTAATTAATGAATTAAATTATTAATCAAGTAATTTCTACTACATTTAAACATTAATTAAATATCAATAATTTAAAACACAATATTCCAACATTAAAAATTAACCAAATTGCTTTTCAAATGATTAATCCAAACAGAAATTGACAATACAACCTATGACTCTGAACTGAAATAGACAAAGTATTAAGACCAGGGTTATAGACTAAGCTAAGATAAACCAAACTACTATCTCCCAATCAACATTTCTGTTGAGTCTTGACATGCTCAGACCTGAATACACAGGTGGAGTCGATGTCATGTACCTGCAAATCCTGCAACCAAGCAAATAACATGCATACAAATATATATATATAACTTTAAACAGACACACCGTGTAGAGAAAATCACAGATATCGCAGGGCACTCGCAAGTGAGTGATGCGATTCCATTCTCCACACCAATACACTTCACAGAAAATTGACGAAAATGAATAACTGTTAGTCCATCATAAACATGTACATAGCAATAATAACTGAAAATAACATCTACGCTAAATCATATCATGTCTGAAAACAATAATCACCAAACAATGTATCATCATGTCACAAAATAAATCCTCTATCGCTCAAAACCAGTGATCAAAATATCCAAACAAGGTATCATAGTCTAACAGTGTGAAAACACAATAGAAAGCATAAGCATAAATGGAGGGGTACTACATCCTCCCCCCCTAGGATCAGGCTTGCTCCTGAAAGCCTGCGAACAGATAGGGATAAAGTTTCCTCATGTGTGTCGCATCCTCCCAGGTAGCCGAAGCCTCATAGCTAGGATCCCATTGGACCCTCACCTGATCAACGTCTTGACCCCTGAGACCGAGCGTCTAGTGCTGAAGAATGGCCATAGGCTCCAAAACCAACTTCTTGTCCTCTACCTGTAATGCATTCCAATCAAGTACATGAGATATGTCGGGATGATATGGTCTAAGTACTAACACATGAAAAACATCATGAATATGAGACAAACTAGGTGGTAAGGTGAGTCGATACGCCACAGGACCAATTCTCTCTAAAATCTCGAATGGTCCAACAAATTGAGGCGCAAGGTTAGAGCCTTTTCCATAATGGATTGGACTCTTTCACGGTCGCACTCGAAGAAACACTCTATCACCAACAGCGAACTGTCGGTCTATCCTATGTGCATCAGCATATTTATTTTGCCTATCCTGAGCTGCTATCAAATGCTCTCTAATACGGTCAACCTATTGCTCCATATCATGAAGCATCTCAGGTCCAAGTAATACTCTATCCTCAAGTCGATCCCAACTTAATGGAGTCTGACAAGGATGACCGTATAATGCCTGAAATGGTGGCATACCTATGGAACTCTGATATCCGTTGTTGTAAGCGAATTCTACTAAGTACAAGTAATCCTCCCAACGTGATTGTTGATCCATTATGTACATCCTAAGCATATCCTCTAATATTTGGTTAACTCTTTCAGTTTGACCATTGGTTTGAGGATGATATGTCGAACTAAAGTTCAACTGAGTACCTAAAGCATGTTGTAATGAATTCCATAGGGCAGAAGTAAAAACAGGATCTCTATCCGATATAATCCTATGAGGAATCCCATGCAATCTAACAATGTCCTCCATGAATATCCTAGCAACGGATGAAGCATTATATGATGAATGTACTAGTGAGAAGTGAGCTACCTTAGTCAAATGGTCAACAGTTACCATAATGGCATCATGTCGATGTGATGACATAGGTAACCCAACAATAAAGTCAATGGATATAATATCCCATTTCCATTCGGGAATGAGATGTGGCTGCAATAATCCAGTAGGATGATGATGCTCAGCTTTAACTCATTGGCATTCAAGACATCTCGATATGTAATCAGCAATATCACATTTCATACCAGGCCAGAAATACAATTGCCAAAGATCGGCATGCATTTTCTTGACACCTGGATGAGATGAATACGGAGCTCGATGAGCTTCAGTCATAATTAATGTTCGAAGACTCTCAACATGTGGTACATAAATATGACCTAAATGCCGTAATATACCATCCAATTCTAAGACATAACCCACAAACCGACCTTCTAAAGGTCTACCCGATTCAATTTTTGACTTCACTTCCTGATATAATCCATCAGTAGGAAGTGCAGCTACTATTTGACCTCTCAAATCAACTTCAAGAGAAGTAGCAGAGATCTCATGTCGACGTCGGCTAAGAGTGTCAGCCACTATGTTCTCTTTGCCTTGAACATATTTTACTTCAAAATCGTACTCACACAAGAACTCCATCCACCGTCTTTGCCTTGCATTCAAGTTAGGTTGCGTAAAGATGTATTGCAAACTACGGTGATCAGTATGAAGTTCAAAATGATGACCTAATAAGAAATGCCTCCATCGAACTAATGCATGGACAACTGTAGCTAGTTCTAGGTCATGAGTAGGATATCTTAATTCGTGGTCCTTGAGTTTATGAGACTCATAAGCAACCACACGCCCAACTTGCATCAAAACTGCTCCCAAACCCTCTAAGGATGCATCCGCACACCCTACGAAATCCTTAGTAGGATCAAGAACAATGAGTATAGGCACATTAATTAAC
This sequence comes from Sequoia sempervirens, assembly GCA_007258455.2. NCBI lineage: Eukaryota > Viridiplantae > Streptophyta > Pinopsida > Cupressales > Cupressaceae > Sequoia > Sequoia sempervirens. Next base: position 17,251 of record VDFB02365578.1, read on the forward strand.
TTTTCTTTAAGAGTCTGAAAGGCCAACTGACACTGTTCTGTCCAAACAAACTTCTTCCCTTTCCTCTGAAGAGAAGTAATAGGATGACCGATTCTAGAAAACCCCTCTACAAAATGCCTATAATAGCCAGCTAGACCCATAAAACTACGAACTTCACCTACATTAGTAGGTGCGGGCCAATCTACAATAGCTTGGATCTTTGAAGGATCCACAACAATACCTTTTCCAAATATCACATGTCCAAGGTATTTTATCTCAGTTTGAAAGAAGGCACACTTCTTTAGGTTTGCGTACAATTGATTTTCCCTTAAACATTGCAATACATGTCTCAAGTGTTCTTCATGTTCCTTCATATTTCTTGAATAGACTAAAATATCATCGAGAAATACTAGGAAAAAGCAATCAAGGTATGTACGAAATACACCATTCATTAAAATCATGAATACTGATGGTGCATTCATTAACCCAAATGGTACTACTGTGAATTCATAGTGCCCATAATGAGTTTGAAAAGTAGTTTTATGAATGTCCGCTTCAGCTATTCACAATTGATGATAGCCAGATTTCAAATCAATTTTAGAGAACACATTAGCTCCCTTAATTTGATCAAAAAGATCATCGATTCTAGGTAAAGGATAACGATTCTTTATCGTAACCTTGTTCAATTGACGATAGTCAATGCACAACCTAAGAGATCCGTCCTTCTTCTTTACGAAGATGATAGGTGCTCCCCAAGGGGAAACACTTGGATGAATAAATCCCTTTTCTAAAAGTTCCTCTAACTGAATACAAAGTTCCTCTAACTCCTGAGTCATCATTCTATAAGGAGCTCTAGATATAGGCTCAGCTCTAGGAACTAGGTCAACTCTAAAGTCAATATCCCTCTTTGGTGGCATTCCAGGAATGTCATCGGGAAACACATTAGCAAATTCCCTAAGAATAGGATGATCATCAAGAGATACCTCTCGACTCTCACCCTCTTCCAAATCAGTAACTTTTGTTGCAAATAGTTGACATCCCTGATGAAGACATCTCTTTAATTGCATAGCAGATATCATCCGCAAAGAGATAGGTCTTTGAATACCTACGATTTCCACTTTCGCACCTAAATCATCAATGCAACTAACTATCTTAAGTTGACAGTCAATTATAGCATGATAAGATGCTAACCAATCCATACCTAAAACTATATCATACGATCCTAAGGGTGTAACATATAAATCTACTAAGGTAGTTAACATACCAATTTTAAGTTCACAGTTATGTACTAAGTTTTCTACTGCTACTTTCACCCCTGAGGTGAATTCAACTTGCCATTTACCACCTTGCTTTACCACCACAAGACCACAACGGTCAACAATGGTCGATGAAATAAAGGAGTCAGTGGCTCCAGAATCAAAAAGTATAGAAACACTAACACCATGTATCTTACCTGAAGTCTCGACCACCGTGTTCTAGTGATCGGCTTGGCGGTCATTAACCACTGCATATACTATATGTGCTCATCCTGCATCACCCACTATAGGCTCTGAAGCTGTAGGTCGAGGCCCATAACCAGTACAACCTCTCATTGGACACTGCCTAGCTATGTGTCCCTGCTGCCCACATGAATAACATCTTGTACCTGTTCCTCTACCGAATCCTCTGCCACCCAAAGGTGCATTGGACTGCTGAAAACTACCCCTACTGACAGTAGACTGAGCACTCTGCACAGGCTGATCCTGCCTATTACGCTTGTTGCGCCACCAGTTGCGACCCTTTCCTGTTTGAGGACTATTTTGTTGTTGTAGTTGAGGGTTATTATTCTTTTGAGGTGTTCTTTGTTGTTGTTGCTGCCCACCCTTTGTGGGTGTTTGTTGGTTCTTGGAAGAACCACCTGTCTGAGCCTGTCCACCCCGTGGACTAAAACCTGCTACAAGAGCACTCCCAATCTGCACTCCTATGTGCCCACCTAAAGCCATAATAAGGTTCTCCTCTACAATGCGAGCCTTCTCCACCGCGACTTCCATAGTCTTTGGCTCAAAGACTCGGACACCACCACTGATGCAGGCATTTAGACCCCTGATAAAATGATGTACTAGCATAGGCTCATCATCGCCAATACCAGCATACTACTTGAGTTCGTAGAACCTACGTTCATATTGCTCTATAGAAAGAGCCAACTGACGTAGATCATGGAACTCGTCAGCCCTACGCTGCCTCTAGTGTTCCAAAAGGAACCGAGCTCTAAACCTCTCGAGAAACATCTCTCAAGACACATAACCAATATCTATATGGAGCTTCTGCTCCTCTAGGCGCCACCAAGTAGAGGCGAATCCTCTCAAGTGCATAATAGCACATTTGGCACGAGTATTTCTACCGTAAGGGTGCATGGCGAAGCATCTACCCAGATCTAGTAGCCAAGTCTTTGCCTCTAATCCTCCTCCTAAACCATCAAAGGTAGGAGAGTGTGCTCTTAGTAAATCCCTCATGTGACCAGCAATAATAGAATACTGATGTGATGTGTCCTCTACTCTCCTAGTGGATCTATCCCTCTCTCTCACAACCTCCTGCTCATCTACCTGTCTAGGTCCAAGACGAGCTAGGACCTCCTCTAGTAATGGATTTATCTGAGAACCCCTACTGCTAACTGCCGGATTCTGTCCCTCATTTCTCCTCGACCCATCTGTTCGCCTGATCACTGTGGCGAGGGCTAGGAGGGGGAGTAACCTGAGGGATTGGCCTCTCGGCCTCCACCTCAACCTCTACCACGACTCTTCCTCCTCGCCTAGGAATGTTCCTACACATAACAATAACGAGTCTTAGATACTATTCAACCAAGGCTAACAGTTGCGACACTACGTACTAGGTCAACCTAATGGGCTCTTGATTACCCAGAGCGTCTAGTGTTTGTAACCTTTGCTCTGATACCAATTTGTAATGCCCCGTCTAAATAACCTAAGAATGTTGGAATTGTGTTGAAAGGTGTAATTTTTTTTTTTTTTTTAAAGTATTAATATTAAGTTAATTAATTGCATACATTCGTTAAGTTACTAAATGATTCACTACTTTGAGTTTTCCATAAGTGACTTAAGTATTTCACATTGCACATAATAAATATTAATATAAAGATAAACATTGCATAATATAGAAATTTCCATTCAAGATAATATATTAAAGTACAAACATGTTTTTTTTCATACATTGCATTTGATAGAATATACAATACTCATCCATCTGATGAGGTAGTTCAAATAATGGTTACATTTAACAAATGATCACCTCACAACATTGCGGGATGTTTTTACAAAACAAATTTTACAATATACAATGAGAAAGTACATATAAGATCCAAGTGCGAGCTCTCCATCCATGAAGCTCTAGATGCCATGATCAAACTGGGGACCCAATGGAGTAAGGTGCATGTTCCACCCAACCATGTGGTACCCGTAGGTCCACCCCCCGTGCTAGGAGATAGTAATAAGGTTACCTAGACCTAATCTACTAACCCTAGACACTAGTACAAACAATCTAATGGTTACATTGCTTCCAGATTTTTGACAATTGATTATACCACAAACATAGGGTTAACTGTTATTCTAGGTGGAGTGTCATCACAACGATGCAAAGGTTACCCTGGTGTTTCTTCCTAGGTTCTGGCCCCCAATCCTTGGGTTACCCTGGTAACCTCTTACGAAACCCGGCCCCTATTGCATACTGTTGCGGAATCGAATGTCTTTTAAAGGAACAAGACACCGATTTTCCATTCCAGGCCTTCTCAACTTATACTCATGACTAAAATAGCTCAAGAGTCATAAGAGAGGCATAAGCATCTTGTTAAGTGTTTTAGATATAACTACTGTGTTCTTTAGTTTTCACTGAGTTACTAACTATTTGTAAGTTACCCTAACACCACTTTGTGTGTCGGCCCTTGCAAATAGCCACTCCCCTAAACATAACAAAGGTTTCTAAGTTTTCATGACTAGGGTTTACCAAGTGCACAAATTACATCTCACAATAACAAATAAACCATAATAGTATCAGACACCATGTTTAACTCTTGCACAACCCAAGTCAATTTAAGAAATGCATTTGAACAATTAAACACCCTTTTTACACAATCCGTTCTGGAAGACTTACACAACAAAGGTTTTCCCAATTTTTGCCCAAAAATAACACAATAATAATAAATCAAGAAAAGCAATTGTCTATAGTTCGGATATACTAAATCCATCCAATCAGAAGAGAATGAACAAAACAATTCAACTAAAATTAAGTTTATTTTCCCATTTAATTTAAAAATAAATTTCTACTTTGTTCAATAACATATCTGTGCAAATAATTGTGATATTTATAATTTCAAAAATATCTAATTGATTTAATTACAAAAATATCACCTTTTAAATCAAAACTAATATACATATATATATTTCTTTTTTTTTAATTAAATTTCTAATAACAAATTAATCTTTTAAAATATTCATATTAAAATAAATATTTTCAATTAAAAACATATATAATATATATAACATTATAATAATATATTATATATATATTATATATAATAAAAATATTATATATATATATATATATATATATATTATATATATTATAATAAATTATACATATATAAATCAATTATAAAATATAAGTTTTTTGAATTTAAAAACAAAGATTTTTAGGCTAGGGTTTCAGCTGCTTTCGCAGCCATCCCTAATGGTCGTGGTGGCCACGGCAGCCTATGCGCTGCCTGTGAAGGCAGCGCAGGGCTACCTTCGCAGCCGCTGCTCCTCCTTACGAGCGGTCGTGGGGAGGCCCCTGCGCCTCCTCCACCGCCTACAGCAAAAATATCCATAATGCATTTTGATAATATAAAATTTAAACGAAGGTTTAACTCTGCGAATCTTCAATTCATGTTTTTACGGAAATTTAATTCCGTCTTTGAAAAGAAATCTCACGCCTGCACAGCATATAAATTTTGAAGGAAAATTTCTCATACATATTTTGCATTATTATTTATATATATATATATTTATTTATTTATTTATGTATATGTATCAACATATATATAAATATATAAACAGGTTTGTAATAGTAAATAATGTGATTTAAATACTGTAATCGTGAAAGTATTCCACACAGATATATATATATATATATATATATATATATATATATATATATTAAATAGAATTTAGAAGTTAATCAATCACACATTTTATTTCATATAACTTCAAATCAATCACAGATCTTCAAAATGATCTACCTTTTAGCAAATAGTCTAATCATGAAACCTTCAATAAACTTTACAAATGTTCATCTGTAGGTTTTCCTGCTAAATAAATTAAATCTCTGTTTTACCCTTATTTGTTTCCCTATAATTTTCTTGGTTTTACAATTTCATAGAGATTTTCTTTCATTGTTTCCCCAATCTTGTTTTCTAGAAATTCATATAGATAACAGGAAGTTTTACAAAAGAATTCAAAGAAAAACAAGAGAAATAACCAGAGAAATACCTTTTTTCCTGTGTTTGAAGATTTGATTGTTGGAGAATAACCTTTGCCTGTAGAATGTAAATCCCAAAAGCTTCTCCAAAGAAAACCCAAAATCCACAAGATATCCAGCCAAACACAGAGAGATAACAACTTCTAAGAATTAATGAATTTTACACAGTAAGGGGAAATTTTTGCAAAAAGCTCCTGATAATTTCCCCGTGAGGAAATTGAATAACCCTAGTATTTTTCTAAGATCCAAAATATCCTCCGTGAAGAAATTTCTCAACAACCTCATTTAACACACTGGCACACATGTTGAGAAGAGGTTACAAAATATCTTCTCCACTTCTCGACAATTTGCCCATTTCAATTTTGCATGCAATTTTAATTTATTTAATTAAAAAATTTTAAACTCAAACTTTAATTTGCATGCATTTTATTTATTTAATTTTCAAATGCAATATAATTTACACACTTAATAATTTAATTTAATTTATTTATTTATTTAATTAAAATAGTTTAATCCTTTTAAGATCAACTATTTAACCAAATAAGCTAATTAATGAATTAAATTATTAATCAAGTAATTTCTACTACATTTAAACATTAATTAAATATCAATAATTTAAAACACAATATTCCAACATTAAAAATTAACCAAATTGCTTTTCAAATGATTAATCCAAACAGAAATTGACAATACAACCTATGACTCTGAACTGAAATAGACAAAGTATTAAGACCAGGGTTATAGACTAAGCTAAGATAAACCAAACTACTATCTCCCAATCAACATTTCTGTTGAGTCTTGACATGCTCAGACCTGAATACACAGGTGGAGTCGATGTCATGTACCTGCAAATCCTGCAACCAAGCAAATAACATGCATACAAATATATATATATAACTTTAAACAGACACACCGTGTAGAGAAAATCACAGATATCGCAGGGCACTCGCAAGTGAGTGATGCGATTCCATTCTCCACACCAATACACTTCACAGAAAATTGACGAAAATGAATAACTGTTAGTCCATCATAAACATGTACATAGCTATAACAACTAAAAATAACATCTAGGCTAAATCATATCATGTCTGAAAATAATAATCACCAAACAATGTATCATCATGTCACAAAATAAATCCTCTATCGCTCAAAACCAGTGATCAAAATATCCAAACAAGGTATCATAGTCTAAAAGTGTGAAAACACAACAGAAAGCATAAGAATAAATGGAGGGGTACTACAGATTATGTTGAGACTCTATTGTGTGCCTTTTAACGAGATGGGAAATGCCTCATATGTCATTTGTTGAGATTTAATGCTTTGTTCTTTATGGTACAACCCTTGTTTTTGATACTATTTCGAGGTCTCCAGGGAGAGTGGCTCTTCATGGGGGTCGGTGCCTCAAATAGGAGGAAGGGCTCAGGATAACCCACGTAAGAGTTAGATTAACAAGTGAAAACCTAATAATCAAACTTAGGGGACAGGTAGTAATAACATATTAAGATAATCTTGGATACCTTGTCTATTCATTAGGGCTATCACAGACTAATGGTAGACTGAGAAGGCCATGGTTGGCAAAGTTGTTGCCTCGTCCTCAGGAGAGGTTAATGGCTCCGCATTAGTCACCCTATGGGGCCGGTGCCTCAAGTAGGAGGAAGGGCCAGGATAACCATAGATGGGGGTCAGTGCCTCATGTTGGAGGAAGGGCTAGGATAACCCATGTAGGCTATGTGATGACACTCTCCACTAGTGCCCTTATGTTTGTTTTCTAGGTTGCCTTTGGAAGTGTGTTATGATTGTTGTTTTGGATTTACTTTGCAAGTGGGTAATGGTTATTGCCTTGGTTTATTTATGATGTGTTTTATGTATTTTTGTATATTATAATTAGATATTGGTTGTTGTCATTTATGATCTATGTAATCTGTATTATTGCTTTTGGAGTTTTGTTACTATGATATTCTTTATTAGAGTTAGTCTTGTGGCATTCTTGATTGCAGTTACTTCCTTGTCACCTCTGAGCATGGGGGTGGGTTTTTCTAAAACCCACATGGTCGGGTGGAATGTGCTCCGCACCCGTTAGGTTCCCCATCAATGTTCGTTCTTCACAGTATCCTTCAAATGGAGCTTGTACCAGATATTCATCTTGTATTTCAGACATTCTTTGTATTATGTATTTATCCCACATGTATGGGAGGTTTTATTGTATCTCATGTATTGTAAACATGTAATGTATTAAAAGATGATATATTGTATATGCACCCTTGTAACCATTCTTGATTTATGAGATTTATTATGGTTTGTATCATGTGATGTATTTATACTTATATTTATGGTTATACGGATGTTATCTTGGTAAATGGTTATTTTAATGTCTATAATGGATACAATGATTAGTAAGGTTAGTCAGCTTTATATGTTATCTTTCGTTATGAGTTTGTTTATGTGATGTGACCTCGCGTGCCCCAAAGGACTTGATGTTTATGATGTTAATGTGTAATGTAATTATGTTTAATGGTTCACAATATGTGTACTTTGTATTATTAAAAAAAAATGTGTGCATTGTTTTGTCCTTTGGAGTTTGCATGACGGGTGTTACAGTGGGAGTAACTTAATTTTATTTTTTTAATCAAATAATGAATACAAGTAAGGTTGTAAACCACACAACTGAAGATAATGTAAACATGAAAAAGGGGAGTGATTCATCATTTCCTGTAATGATGAATCATTTTTACTCATTGTCTTCAAGTTTTTGTGTCTTCAGTGCCTCCAAGTTGTTTCAACTCCAAGCTCCATGGTTTTTTGTAAGATTGTTAAAAGATGGTGTTAGAGCAATGATAAATCACATCCTACTTCATGCCTACATTACCAACAGAAGTGTAATGCACATCCAATCAGGCATTCACCAGATGATTAAGTCATAAAAAAGGCAGATGTTTGAGTAGCGCAAAGTTCAATGGAAGCTTTCAGCTTCAATTATTTTGCTAATTTGTTTGTTTAGTGTGCAAGAATAGGTATAATCAGATCATTTCAATCAAGAGATATTGTTATGAGTGGTGAGAAATGTGTCTCCCACAAGGGTTGAGCCCAGCTCATAAACAATAACACGGGATGGCAATATGGAATAAAGATAATCAACATTCTCCATGAATGAAGTTCATAAAGCAGTCTTTTATTCAACATGATGAAAAAAGGATCGAGAAAAGAATCTTATTCCTCATCATGCTTAAAGAATGATCAAAACATGTAAAGAGATCATCAATTTCATTGATATTTTGTTTCAGCTCTACTTTGCATTTTACATTACATTTAAATAAAGTATAGAGTCTCTTTACACTAAAGGGAAAATAGAGCATCAAGACATTAAATTGTTTCTTATAACTTCAAAGCACATATATAGTCTACAAGAGACTCAGAAGGAATAGCAATTATGAAGGTACAGTGCCCATAAACATAAAGGGGCAATCATAGGGACAACCTCATACAATGCAGATTAAAACCATTGGACAGCCTCATACAATATTTGGAGGTGTTAATTGAGAGTTTTTTCACTGTGAATAAGGCACAAATTAAACAAAAATATATACTATGCACAATATTGAAAGTAGTTAACATGAATAGTGAACTTGCAAAAAGAGATCATCTCGTAGTCATAAAGGTTATCAAGTTTCATAGTGACAAGCATACAGCAGTCATGATAGCAACAATAAAATTTTCTAAGAAATTAGTTCATAACAAATATCAAAGGTGTTTCATCATAATAAACCCAGGAAGTCATAATGTTTCATTGTTTATTTTTCCTTTTTGTGCTATGGGTCAAGCTTGAGTGAAGCTTCTCAGTCATCAAAATGGAGAGGAGGTGTTGATATTGTAGATTCATTGTGCATTTTAACAAACACAACCCATATAAAATTTATATCTATAGAATATATGGAGGGATTTCGTGCCAAAAAGCATGAGAATGAATCAAATACAAGGGAATATAGAGAATCTTCATGGCAACTAAGTTTTGAAGGGTTTTATACCTATACTATGCAATGTGAAAACAAACACCTAGAATCTTGTAGGCCTACGATCATATAATGCAAACATTTTCATTTTCTAAAAATAAATAGAATACCCATATGGAGAAGTGCCATGACCTAGGTCGCACTTTTCATATTTAACAAACTAAAGTCCTTTGCCAGCAAAAAGGGGAAAAGCTCGAGTCTTCTCAAGAAAAATATATAAAAGGAGACTCTCAAATAATCCTCGGCCTAGGGTTTTAAAACTCTTAGAATAGGCCAAATCAAAATATAGAAAATATTCAATTTTTTATCATTTTTTCAGAAAATGTAAAAGAAGCCAAAGAACACAGTGAAATAAGGAAAGTCTAGCTCGGGGAATCAAGAAACAGGATTTCATAGCATGGTCTCAGCATAGCATGATTTTAGAATTAACTCCTAGAGGAGAATAATCATTTTATTTTTAAAGAAAACACGGCTTGTTCTTACAATCAAAGCCATGACCTTCCAGAAAGACAAGGCACAAATACTGTTTGACAGAATGCCTCAAGGATGTCATCTCATAGAATGATGAATAATGAAAAGATAAGAATGCTAAAACAAATACATCTCTCAACCTAAGTTTTGAAACCCTTTAACAGCAAAAGAAGAATGATGAAGACATGTTTTTGCCTCAATCAATAGCAATAACAGCCAAGCAAAGAAACAAATATTTTCTTCACTTCACAACAAATGGCCGAGTATTGGATAATGAAGAAGTTTACATGTCATGACACAGCACTCTGGAATTTTGAAGTGGTTGATGGCCCACAAGAACAGCAAAGGACTCACAGTGAAGAGGCTCGAGCTCCACTTCGAACCCTAATGGAAGCATTTTCAGTAGAGTATGTGAAGTGCAAACAAAAAAATATAATAATGCAAAGAGCCAACATATTGTCTTTAGGGTTTGGTTTACCCTAATGTGTTTGACCTTTTACTTAATATTTTTTTCCTTATTTTAAAAAAAAAATATTTGCATGACTTTTGAAATTTTTGTATTAAAGGTATTCATTATACCTTTTGTTATTTTCATGCAAACTTTGTAAATTTGTAAAGCCAACTCCAAGTTAACTCCTTTTAAATACCTTGGTAATGTCTTGATTTCAAACTTGTCCCTATGTCTTAACAATTTTGCATGGTTTTGAAGTTGGAGATAATAATGTAAACAATATTAAAGCAATAAATTATAAATTTCTTTAATAGATGTCATGCAAATGTAGAAGTGAGGGAAAATACATAACATGTATTAAAGTAATTCTTAATCAATTACTTTAATATTATTTAAATTGCCTACCTTTACTTTAAATCATGCAAATATCTGAAGAGGATTGATGTTTGAGTTCTGATTGAGTTAACTAATCATGCAAATAGATGCAACTGAAGATACTTTTCATGCACTTTGGAGTCAAACTGAGGTCTTTTCCATGTAGTTTCAGGTTCTCCATCAATCTAACTGATTGAGAGGAGTTGAGCCTATTTTTGGCTCTTTTCATGCAGTTTTGACTCCTCTTTTTCATGGTTTTCTCTTTTGCTTGTGAAAGAGGCTTCAAAGAGATATTTTCACTTTTAGTTCACATGGAGTTTCACCTCTTGGATGATTTATGCATGCCTTTATTGTATTTAAGAAAAAGACTGTATCTTTTTCCTTGGTTATTATTTTCTGACTTTGCCTTCAACAAAAAGACTTCATGTAACTCAGTTTTCATAGTTTAATAGATTATGTAACAACTTTGATAGGTTAATATGTTTTATTATTTGCAAATTTTTCCTTCTTTCCATTATTGCAATTTAGTATTAGCCTTCTCAAATTCAGGAGTTTTGTATTTATTGAATGCTTTAGATGCAGATTTAATGTGTTTGGTTTCAAAGTCTTTAAATTCCTGTCACATTCATGAATCCATGTACATGGAAAAAGCAATTTTAGTTATAGGTCATAAGTTGTGTTGTTAATTTATCCTCTCCTTTAGGTTGTGAAAATATCATTTTCCTTCATAAAGAATGGATTATCAGGCCTTCTAATGAAACACTTATGTGATTAGATTCCCCAATTTGAGCTATGAAAATATATTCAATAATAATTAGATGTGAAACAATCTGCTCATAAATATCAATTAGGTGCATCACCCATAGTTTAGTTTTTTCTAGTTTTCCATCAGTTTTAATCCTTTCCCTTTTCCAAGAAAGTTTTTAGTTCATAATCAGATGATCATATAGGAAGGTGGCCTAGAATCTTGAGGTTTACTTTCATATAGGGTACCCACAACCTTAAGGTTTTCCCATGTTACACAGGATTGCAAAGTATCTCTTCTTTCGCATTTAGGTGCACTCATGTTGATAACAATACATAAACAAGAACATTATGAAACTTTCAAACAAAATCCTTAAAATACATCAAGATACATGTTAATTAGATTGTTCATGTGAAATCTATACAATGATTATGATCAACAAATAATTCATCAGTCAACCATGATGCATGAATAAACACTATATGTGCACACTATATACATGAACAAGTACTAAATTAATAGATTATTTAATATTTATTACTAAATTTTTGTCTCATCATTATACTATTAAATATTCATAAATTCAACACTAAAAATATCCAACCAACCAATTCTTTATAAAATATCCATCCAACAAAATTATATATAAAATATCTATCCAAGATCAATTTTTTATTAAATATAAGATCATTGTCTTAATGAAGTTTTGTGGCTCTCAGTTGCATCTATTTATTTCTTTGTTTTTTCCTCTTTAGATTGGGACTGCCTCCTTTCCTCTATCCATCGTTGATGCTCATCTAAGTCCACTTCCATGGACCTAACCACATCAACAATAGTTTGCATTTTTGATGCAAAACACCTCCATAATGGGTGAGCACATTCTTCATTTTGAATAGCGTTAACTTGATCCTGAATGTTTCTAACATTCACATCAACTTGTCCTCAAAAGTGTGCACCATCGGGTGCAAGTGGTGGAGGTGGGGGGTTACAAGGTGGAGTGGGTGGAGCTGGAGTGGTTTGAGCTGGAGGGCATGGATCCATGATTTAGATATAAGTGAACCT